>VDFB02320551.1:128926-193149 GCA_007258455.2 Sequoia sempervirens | reverse complement strand
TGTGGCTATGTTTGGAACAAAATAAAATTGTTGATGTTATGCAATTTTTGTTGGTTGTTCTTGTGTATCTTGGGATATATTGTTTCATCCTCAAAAAAGGTGTTGTTGAGAAGTCTTCCAATTCTCATTAAGGTGTTGTATTTTTTGGATTGTGTTTTGTGGTTATGGTTGCAAAAAAATAAAATAGTTAATCTTATACACTTTGTGTTAGATTCCATTGGGCATTGTTGATTATTGTTCTCTTGCTTTAGCTATATTGTTTCATTTTTGAGAAGGTGTTGTTGAAAAGGTTGTATTGTTTCAATTTTCAATGAGGTTCTGTTGAGAAAAGAGTATATTTTTGTATGGGTTTGTTACCGTCAATTTTTTGTGGGTTTCTCTTTAAGGTTCGTGTTTTGTGGCTATGGATTTCCATCAATTTGTAACTACATATTTTTGTGTTTTGTAGGTTTCCGCTTGTGGGTCGGTGTTCAAACCAAGGGTGTCTAATTTATGGTTTCCATTGTGTGGTTATGGTTGCAATGGAGTGAAATAGTTAATGTTACACAGTTTATGTTTGATTCAATTGGGAACTGGGCATAGGTTTCCTAGTGTGATATTTTTTTTTATGCCACCATTGATTACAATGGTGGACAATATATTTTCCCTATGTGTAGATACATATATATGTCATAGTGGGTGTAGACAATATTCATATACACTGATCCCTATGTTTATTCTTTTACTACATTTTCCAAATGGAAAGTTATATTGCAAGTTCCAAATGCAAGATTTATGCCACTATTCATGTAATTGTAACAACTCACATGTAGGATGGGTGGTTACCCCCTATTTGTGTGAACTTTGGTCAGAATTTTCATTAGCCTTCTCGTCTTTTGAGCCTTCTGGTGGGGGGTCTGGTTGGGATAAAGCTGATGGATATTTCTTGATTTTTAAATCAAAATAATTTGGTGCATCAATAAATAAGGTCAGCAAAATTAAACACTGGTTTGCATCAAGACTAATTTGTGTATGGTTCCCATGTGGTCACAATGTTTTCAAAGTAATAAAATAGTGAATGTTCTTGTTGAAGGATAGTTGTTAGCTGTGTAGACCTCAATAAGGGTTTGTTACAATGGAAGGCTGTATATCAAGTGTGAGATGGAACATTGATCAAACTGCTATTGAGGCCTAGACAAATGACAACTACCCTTGAAATGATACAAAAATAGCCAACAACAACCCATCGTGAAGGACATGTACTATTTTATCACTTTGCAACCATTCCCACTAGAAATGAACCATCTAATCAAATATAAATCATAATTAACCTATGAAAATAATAAGCATATCAAGCAATATATATGAATGTTTTCTGCATTTGATTTCACATAGATACATGTTTGCACACAAGGATGAATAATGTGTGTCTCTAATTTCACAAACATACATATCTGTACATAGGCTAGCTAAAATGAGCAAGAACAAAATAAGGCCTATTGTCCACCCTATGTTATGAAAAGAATAAGAAAAGCAACAAATATATATGAATGGTGTCTACATCTAATTTGACATACACACATATCTATAGTGGAGAAAAAAGGAATAAAACACTACAAAAGAGACACATACTTTTTTCCATGCATATATCTCTAAGCAACATATTCGTACATATACATCCAACACATGGAATAGATGTATTTGGAGTTGCAAAAAAAATTCCACATCAATGTATATGTCTTGAAAGTTAGTTGCACATATATACACATTGTTGATTGTTGTTGAATAGCTGGAAAAATATTATTTCATCTATGATTCGCATGTAGTGGGTATGGGTGGGAAGCAATAAAAAACTCTAGATATATGCTTAGAAAGGAAAATCTATACAGACATATATGTATCCAAAGCTATGTGTAGAAAACACACATATATCCTTAGGTGGACCTCAAACATATGAATATTGTTTGCATCAAATGTTTAAAACACACAGATCTATGCATATGAAATATGAAATGAAACAAAACATACATCATCCACTAGTCCAATCAATGGTAAAATCAATGTGCCTTATTAGACTTACTATATAGGCTATGGATACAATGTTTGTTGTGTATATTGTGAAGCCCAATCTACAACCTTGCATTGAACGATGCCTTAGTCCAAATAACATAAACTACTCAATTACTTTGGTAAGTTTTAAGTCCAAGCTATTATCGCAACTATCCCCAATATATGGAGCCCATGCATGAAACATTGTTTCCATGAGAATTCCTCAAACAATAAACATGGCAAGGAGTATATATCAACGCCTGCTTACATCTAATTTCACATACATAAATATTTGGACAAAGCAAAAAAGAAAGGAAACAAAAGAAAAAAAACACACACTTTTTTGTGCTTATATACTTGCAAGCAATAGAACACTGCACATGGATCCAATGCATGCAATGCATAAATATGTAGCTCAAAAAACAAAATCCACACCAATATATATAAATCAGATGTTAGATGTAGACATATACACATTCTTGATCATTGTTAAATAGCTTCTAACACATTATTTAATTTATGGTTTGCATGTAGTGGTGAAAGTTGCAAATCAATCGAACTATCCACATAAACACACACAATAAGCAATATTATAGTCGACATATATGGCCACAAAAATATTTAGCATTTTGAAGTCACCAACGCAACTAAACAGTCTATGCCATTTACAAAAAGGCATTGTTGACTGCAGGTCTGTAGCCCCATCTTATAACCAAAGTTAGAAGACAAAAACCAACAATTCCTTGCAGAGTACAATTAAAATCGATAGCCTCCCAGCTAGCTAGTAGCCCTCTCGTATCACAAGTCTTCCGGTGGTTGTGAAAAATTTGGCAGAGGTGGTTGGCACATGCTAAGAAGCTATAGAACAACAGTCAACAATGCCTTGTAGAAAACAACATAAACTGTATAGTGTTGTAACCATCAACACAAAACAAAAGCCTTCAATGAGACAATCATGATTTCAACAAAGACCTAGAAAATAATTTTTCCAATAGTGACCAATCAATAGATGCAAGAACAAATATAGATACGTTTAAATCTAGGCACATATGGTTGTTGCCTAGGAAAATGAAATAAACATCACATGACACAACTTGTAATGACAACATTGCTTTATCTATGGGTTGCATATTTTTTCGGCAAGTGGAATAATAGGTTGCATTGAAAGCTCAGCTCAGTAATTGAGAGCTTTAGATTATTTTTAGTTAGGCATTGTTCAGTGTAGAGCTGCACTTTCAACCACACAATGTACATAGTCACTCACATCTATACTTCACAATGAAAGTACATATATATATATATATATATATATATATATATATATATGTATAGCATTAAATGCAATAATGCCTATCAAAAAGTCTATAATTATCACTAGATGTTGCATAGGAAATATTACTGTTACCAAATTTTTGCCTCAACTCAATTGGTAGAGCTGGCTAAATGTTTTACATCACGAGGTGAAATTGCAATTTAAGTTCAAATGTTATTTTCGCATTATTATCATTATGCATTGAGTAACCGTTATGCATTTTTAAAGGGGAAATAGAGTTTCAGAAATGGAGTTTTCAGAATGCCATTCAGATGTTCCAGAAATGACAGAAATATAGAATTGAACCAATGAGTAAAATAGCATTTGAGATGCTTTCTTTTATTTCATATAAAAAACTCATATTTTACAAGGCTTCATTTGATTTCAAGAATAAGATATTACAACATATGCATTTAAATGCATTTTCCTTTCAAATGAAAAGAAAGAAATGAAATCAAAGATCCACACAAGCCGTGGATGTGACTGTCATGATGAATCACTAATAGCACACTATACTACTGAAGATGCGGAAAAGAAATCACATAAGTAAACAGCATAATCAACATTGCTTGTTTTGGCCGATGGTTGACGATGATGGTGCACTTTTGTCTTCTTGTGCTCCATCGACCTATAGGAGGAAAAGAGAGGTGTCAGTGGCTTCGATTATGATGTAACCTATATGAGGCACCCACAATAGTACAACCTACTATTAACCATGCATTGAAACAATCAATCAAGTGCAATACGAAAGAAATGAGTTGAAGGAGAAATAATGATATCATGATCATCAAGTTCTATTTTTATGCTAACAATGTTTGTTTCCTTGTGCAGGTATAGGTAAAATCATGAAGCTGAACATTATTTGAAGACCAAGCATGTGGAGAAAAATGGGCTCCCACGAGGGTAGAGCTCAACATGCTGCCCTATTCATTAATGGGCTGATTTTAAGATACATTATCATGTTCATCAGGAGAAGTGAAATACAATTGAAGGAGTAAAAATAGAGTTATCCATCAAGCAACTAAAACAACTGTACATTCATAACGATCAGGTTATACATTCTGAAGGCCATAGGTGAATAGTGAGTTTAGTTCACTAAATGAATTCGACTGAGTACATTTACATCAGAGAGTAGATTTTGAAGACTGTTTGTTAAGGAAAACATAAAAATGCATGAAGAGTACCATGTTACAGATGAGTACAAAATATAGATCAGACACTCAGGTGGTTAACAAACTATCAATTTCAGCTTGACTGGCAATGCAGTGTATTCAAATAACAAATAAGTCACCAGTTCCAGTTGACTGGTAAAGATAAATACAACATTATGAGTGTAATGACAAAGTGATCATTCCAAAATAATAGGGGAAGAGCAAGCATTTTCTTTCCAGAAGGATTTTTGAGTTGTCAGTTATGTATATGAGCTGGTGAGTACAGGTGGTTCGTGGTACTGCAATGTTTCAAGTTAAATCTCTACAAAGTGCAAATACATAAAGCAATAGGAATGTTGCCATATGGTAAAAGTCAAGAAATTCAGAAGAGAGGTTTTATGTCTGTCAATATTTAGGTGATACAATATCTGGATATGAAATATTGGTTAATTAAAAGCTACAACAAGGACAACCATTTCACTTTTGTTGGGATGGAGCTTCAAACAGGATCATCTACTAGTGTTTAGTAGGGGACAACAATCAAGTATGATGTGCATTCAAATTGTTTTCAAGGAGTTACAAGTATCAAGCAAATGATCATCTCAGATTCAACAAGGATTCAGATACATGAGCTTCATTTCCAGAATATCAAGTTTTTCAACACAATATAAGTAAGATGTTCATAGGTAGAGATCACTATTTTTCAAAAATATATGGAGCTCTAATTAATACGGTATTTCAAAGAATATCAGGCTATATTCATTTCAAATTAAGGGACTTAGGAATAACAAGGTAAGCATCAATTGTTTTGGGTCAAGCCCATAACTAAATACAGATAAACATACAGGCCGTGTTATTCTTACCATGATTTTTTAGTTCTGGAGGTGTTCTAAAAGAAAACAGCAAATACCCACATTGGGGTTTCCAATGAATGATAGTTTTCCTTGTTTTGAGCTGGGTGTTTAGTCAGATTTATTCACATTCTGAACAGTCGTGGCTATGTGTTAGTTTTTTGCATGGATGTAACGAAGATGCTTTCTTCTCATGAAGTGCAGAATGCCAAGCAGATAAAATGAATATACGGGCATTCAAGTTATTCTTTTGTTTCAGGGGTCCGAAATAAGCCACTGGTTCATTTGGGTCAAGCCCATATGAATAGATCATATAAGTAGAATTTGCAGTTTTTGAGTCTCAAATATCCATCTCCAGGGTTTCATTTAAAGTGCAAGAATTGCAATAATGGAGTTAACCCCATATGGGTTTTACATTAAACAACAGTAGAATACAAAAATGCATTTTTCTATGACTAAATCAAGCTTCAGAGGAAAAGAAAATATAGTTTTCTTTAGAGTTTTCAAATACCCACATTTAGTTTTGTTTTAAAATACAAAAAATTCAATTACAGTGATAACCCATGAGAAGAGACAGCAAGAAAATGCAAAGATGCAAGTTTCCTGAGTTGGGTCGAGCAACAAAAGGAAGAAAGGATAGATTTATTCAAATTTTCATGATACCCACAAGCGAAATAAGCTTACCCATCGAGGAGTTCATTTTTCTGAAAGGAGTGATGATGATTTCCAAGGCACACGAGCTCGAATTCAACCTAATCATGGTGGCGTTTCTTCCAGCCAGAGCTTCTTTCCTTCAAACTCACGGGTGCAAAATGAAATCATGATTAGGGTTTGGCATTCTTTTCTCATGCCCTAATTCGAGCTATACCATAAGCATCCAAAATGTTCAGTCAAAGCACGTGGTGAATGTCAAATGGAGGTCGAAAATTTTAATCTTTGCATTATAACTTATCAAAGTCTGAATGTTGACATTTGAAGAGGGGTCAAATTTCCTAAATTGGCCGATATGTTAAATCTTTTAAGACTTATTTCATGCGCTTAGGTTAGGTTAGGTCTTAAGAATTTTTCCTTTCCTTAGTGGATTATGAATTTTTGGATATAGATTATCAATTAATGGTGTAGAGGTGAATACTATATGACCTAGGATCTATTTGTTTAGGGTCATTTACCTTGTTAGGGTTTCCTTTTGATTGATTTTAGAGAAATCAATGAGAATCTTGATGAGAGGAAGATAATAATGTGTAATGTTTTTTATGATTTTTTGAGAAAATCATAATATTGTAATGGAGAGATAAGGAGATTTTCTTTTTGCAAAAGATTTAAATCTTTAATTGCAAAAATAAAGCAAATTGTGCAAATCTGCAATCCTATAAAGCAAAATCATAAAACAGTCTTTTATAAATTGTTTGTGATTTCTTGCTATTTTTAGCAGATTTTTGTTGACTTTTCCTCTTGGTCGGATTTGAGACCTATCTTGGAGAGATAAGTTGCTTTTTGAGCTTTTTGTAAGCGTAGGAATGAGTTAAACAATTTAAGCATGCCTCTACACTTCTAAATAAGACATTGTATCTAAGATTTAAGAAATTTAGGCTAATTTAAACTAAAAATCTTCAGAAATCTGTCCTATTGCTCTCTAACTCTAAAGATTTCTTTAATCTACTTTGCTCTCATATTTTAGAAGCTAATTAGATTATTGAAATGACACTTAAAGAACGAGAATTCAAACTAATTCTATTCCTATATGATTAAATAGTAAAACTACTGTAATGGCAGCCATGACTGCAAATGCTGAATGCTGGATGAATGCTTTGATGCTTGATTGCTTGAATGCTTGGATACTTGGAAAACCTGCAGAGTAAGATTGCACAAGTTAGGATCCATTTCTTGTAGCCAAGGACCTGTATTTATAGCTTTCATGACAGCACATTTGCAGAGGGATAACACAGCAGGGGTTGAGATTCAATCTGGAGAATTGAATGGCATGAGATGAGAAGATGGAGCTAATCATGGAGGATTGTTCCTCCCAATGAAAACACCAGGCAAGATGAGAGGAAAGATTGTTGGAAGAAGATTGAGAGGATTTCCTGTAGGTTTGTCCCCGAAGCTCTTCCCGTGAATGACAGTAGAATTAATTAGATTTTAAAAATCTAATTTTATTGGTGAGTGATTAAAGGAATATGATTTATGCATCAATTTAAATATTTTTAATTTATTTAAATTTAGCAAAGAGGAATAAATAATTTAATAAATCAAACTATAGAATTTGTTTATTAAATTAAAATAAAAGGAAAATGATAATTAAATAAAAGATTTTAGGATATCTTTATTTAATTAAGAAGAAATGTGATGAGGTAATTAAATAACACAAATTATTTAAGTTGTGTATTTAATTTTAAGATAGAAGTATAAAAGAAGTAATAATAATAATAGTTAAATAAAACAAATTTTTTAATTTTGTTTCTTTAATTAAGAGAGAAATAATATGATGAAAATGAAGAATTGATAATGAACTTAATATAAATCTATATTTCTATTTATTTACTAAGTAGATGAATTTAAGATTAATTAATCAAATAAATCGTATTTAATTAATTAAATTCTCCAGACCATTTTTAGGTGTCTACATTTTGCCCCTCTTTCAAGTGATGTGTTTACGCATTGCTTCAAAGAATGATTTTGCCTCTGCTGCCAGTATTGACGATAAGTTTAAAATGTGCCCCCGATTTGTCCCAGATGTTGAATTTTGAAATGATAGCGATATATGCCCCCACAGGAGATAAATTGATGAATTTTGATTATTTTTATGATTTTTCAAATATTTTTGAATTTTTATTATGATTTGATGATAGAGAAATGATTTATCTCTCGATAAAGAAATATTGATTCCTCTAGTTGATTATGATGCTGATTGATGATCACATCAGCTAATTGTTGATCCTGATAGATTAGAAGATTATTGATCTCATGATAGGTGAGATTCAATGATAGATTGATTGAATGATTAACCTCATCATAGGTGAGGATCAATGATAGATTGATGATTGATTAACCTCATGATAGGCGAGGTTCAATGTTTAATTGATTGAATGATTAACCTCATGATAGGCGAAGTTGAATGATAGATTGATGATCACAAGATTTGAACAAAGCTGATTAGATTTGATTGATTGATAGACTTATTGATTGATGTTGATTGATTTGATAAGATTGTTGATTTGTGATTTGACTTCATTGATTGATTGATATGCCCCAGTATAAGATCGATTAATGTACTGGGACTTGATGATGCAAAATGATGAATAGAATAGGGGATGGGATGAGGAAGAGATAATGAAAGGAGATGATGAAAAGTAAGTAAGCACAAATGGATTCAAGGATAAACGTGATGTTGCCCCGGTCAAGTTGCAAGCCAAGATTGATTGATGATGATGATAAGAGTGTTGTTGATGAGGGAAGGATACATCCCAAAACAACACAAAATGATAGGGAAGGATACATCCGATGATGATGATGATGATGATGATGATGATGATTGGATAAAGGCTTGTAACAAGGTTGGGAACAAAACCAAGGATGTGATTAAATGATTTGTGCTAGAATTAATAGATTAAGATTGGATGGAATTTGAGATGACTGAAATGAAAGAAAATGATTCAGAAAGAGATGATATCCTAAGAAATATTGAAGAGATGGTGATATGATGTAGAGAGGGAATACGTGTAGCTTTTGAGATTGAAATTTGGTAGCTTTTGAAACAATCTATAAATGCATATGCAAGACTAATATGGATGCAATCTATTTTAACCATGCAATTCTAAGTGTCATTTTAATAATCTTTTGATTTTGCTTTGTATCATCACTGAGCTTTTAAAAATGTTGAAAGAAAATACAAGCATCAATGATAAGAGATAGACCAATGATGACCTAAGTACTTCTTTCATGATTTTTGATATTGCAAGAAAAACACAAGTATCAAGGTACAATTAAACCAGATGACCAGCATTCCTTTGCATAAACAGCAAAGAATTAATCATTATCTTAAGTGAATTGGAATGTCATCCATGATACTTGGTAGAGCACTTCCCGTGACAATTCAAAAAATAATAATGACTAACTCACATGCAGCAAACAAAGAAAAATACCATTCTCCTTCCTTGCTTCTCTAGTTTAATACATCATCGAGTAGCTCCAAAGAAATGATAAGCAAATGATAAAATAAAAGTACAACAATTCAAATTCTACTTAATGTATTTAAATCATTATTCAGATTAGATCATCGATGTTGAAGAGTGTGTGTTGAATATTCTTTCGCTTGACCAAAGAACCAACCTTAAAGACCTATCCTAGGGGCCTTACCGATCAAAGATTAGCCTTGCCTACGTTATACATGCAGAGACCACTAGTTCGACCGATGTTGCACTCTATTTTTGACCTAATCTAGACCCTATTTTTATGTTTTGCAATTTTATGAATGTTTTTTTGTTTTGATTTTCTTGGATTTTCTGATGTTTTGGATTTTGACAAATTTTCCTGATGTTTTGGTTTTGATAGATTTTCTTAATGTTTTTGGTTTTGATGGATTTTCTGATGTTTTTTGGATTTTGATAGATTTTCCTCTGATTTTTTGGTTTTGATGGATTTTTTGATGTTTTTGGTTTTTGATTTTTTGATGTTTTGGTTTTTGATGGATTTTTTTGATGTTTTTGGTTTTTTTTTTATGGATTTTCTGATGTTTTTGGATTTCGATTTTCTGATGTTTTTGGATTTTGATGGATTTTCTGATGTTTTTGGATTTTGATGGATCTTCTGATGTTTTTGGTTACTTTTCAAGTATCGTGACTTGGTGTTGTCATGTTTGATTGCCTTTCCATTTAAGCTGAAAGTCCATTGTACCAAATAACACTAGGATGTTTCCCCCAAGCTAGGGTAAAACATGATATCTTTGCTATGATATGGATAGTGATAATGATAATCTCAAATGATAGATGGAAATGATATGAAAGGAAACAATCGTAACAAAACTGTACCTAGTAGATAGAAGAGCTGTTGAAAATCACAAGTAGCACCGGTTTGCCAGGTTTTCATCACTTGTTTTTATTGTGTCCCTCTTTTCTTTTTTTTTGTATTTTTATTTTTATTTTATTTATTTTTATTATTATTTATTATTATTATTTTTTTTTGTCATCATGATGCCTTTTTGCCAGGTTTTCATCAAGACAACTTTACCGATCGTGCACTAGGCATCCTCAAGTATAGAATCGCCTGAGATGAATGCTAGTCATGGGTTCCTCCAACATATCTCCTTCTGGTGTAGATAGCCAGTATGATCCTGATCCATAGACTGATATAATGACATAAGGCCCTATCCAGTTAGGTTCAAACTTTCCCTTCTTTTCTCTGTCTGCTTGATTTCTAGGGTTTTCCCGTAGGACCAAGTCTCTGATCTGGAAGACTCTAGGCTTAACCCTATGATTATAGTTCCTAGAAATTCTTGTTGATAGGCTGTCAAATGATTGACAGCTTGTTGTCGATGTTCATCAAGTAGCTCCAATTCTTGAAGTCTAGAGATCTTGTAATCCTCATCTGAAATGAGTCCCTTTAGTGAAACTCGAAGGGATGGAATTTCTACCTCGATAGGTAATATTGCCTCTGATCCATAGACAAGAGCATATGGTGTAACTCCTGTTGGTGTTCTGATGCTAGTCCTGTAAGCCCAAAGAGTAGGGTTAAGCTGAACATGCCAATCACGCCCTACCTCATTTACAGTCTTCTTGAGAATCTTTAGGATTGTTTTGTTTGAAGCTTCTGCCTGTCCATTACCTTGAGGGTAATACAGGGTTGAAAAGCGATGTTGGATGTGGAACTTTTCACACAGCTCTTAGACGTCTTGGTTCTTGAAAGGCCTACCATTATTTGTGATGATTGACTGGGGTATCCCATATCTACAAATGAGATAATTAAGTATGAAATATGATATTTGCTTCCTAGTGATTGTGGTTAAGGGAACTGCCTCCACCCATTTTGTAAAATATTCTGTTGCAGTGATAATGAACTTATGTCCATTAGATGAAGATGGATTTATTTTCCCTACCAAGTCCAATCCCCATTGACAGAAAGGCCATGTAGTTGTGAATGGATGGAGATCCTGTGCTGGTGCATGTATAAGATTGCCATGAATCTGACATTTTTGACATCTTTTAACAAACTGATAAGATTCTTGCTCCATGTGCGGCTAGTAATATCCCAAACGAAGGAGTTTCTTGGCTAAAGATAATCCGCTTGAATGTGTGCCACAAATTCCTTCATGGACCTCATGTAAAGCAGAAGCAGATTTGTTATGTTCTAAACAATGCAAAAGAGTACCATCTAAGCCTCGACGGTAAAGGGTGTTAGCAATAATGGTATGTTTGGCGGATTGACGTATGAAGTTGCACTTTTGGTTGCGAGAAAGATCTGGCGGTAAGATATTATCTTTTAGGTAAGTATAAATTTCTCCATAAATGGAAGATTGGGCATTATCCAAAAGGCTTATGGTTTGGGATTTGGGATTTGCGTATGCAGGATTTGACACTTGTTCCACAATAAATCGATAACGATCTTTTGTTTCAGGCATTTGTAAAAGAGATGCTATTGTGGCCATGGCATCTGCTGCTTTATTCTCTGATCTTGGTATCTACTCAAATTTGATATCTATGAAGTATTTCCTTAGATCATCTACCAGTCTCTTATATAAAATCAGTGTGTCATCCTTAGTTTGGTAATCATTGTTGACTTGATAGATGATTAACTGAGAATCTCCATACACCTGTAGTTCTGTGATTTTCCAGTCAATAGCCACTTTTATTCCAAGGATTAAAGCTTCATATTCTGCCACATTGTTAGTGCAACGGAAGGTAAGCATGTAAGATTGTGGAATTGTGTGCCCAAGAGGTGTGACAAATAAAATTCCTACCCCTGATCCATGTTGTGTGTAGGATCCATCGAAGTAGAGTTGCCATGGTTGTGTTGTAACATTGAGGATATCCGCATCAGGAAATTCCATGGTCATAGGATGACTGTCTGACAATGGAGCTTCTGCTAATTGGTTGGCAATGACTTGTCCTTTGATAGCTCGCCTTTCAACATACTGAATGTCAAACTCACTGAGGAGCATGACCCACTTTGCCAACCTTCCTGTTAAAGCTGCTTTGCTCAGTAAATACTTGAGGGGATCAATTTTTGCAATGAGCTTGACAATGTGAGTGAGCATATAGTGTTACAATTTTTGTGTTGCGAATACTACTGCTAAGCATGATTTTTCAATGAAGGTGTAGTTTACTTCATGTCCATTGAGTGTCCTGCTGATATAGTATATTCTATCCTCTTGTGCTAGCAAGGCTCCTAAAGAAATATCTGTTGTTGTGATATATAGCAACAATGGCTTGTCTTCACTGGGTGGCACCAAGATTGGTGGTGTCATTAAATAATGCTTGATTTGGTTGAAAGTATTCTCACACTGTTCATCCCATTTAAAAGACACATTTTTATGCAAAAGATGGTTGAATGGATGACACTGATCTGCTAGTTGAGAGATGAATCTTCTGATGGGCTGTAGTCGGCCTTGTAGAGATCTTAATGTACTGATATTCTTAGGAGGTGGCATTTCCACGATGGCTTTAACTTTTGCTGGATCTACTTCAATTCCTTTTGTAGAAACTTTGTATCCAAGGAGTTTTGCTGATGTTACTCCAAAGGCACATTTCTTGGGATTCAATCTGACTTTAAATTTCTCCAACCTGTCAAATATTTTGGCAAGTATCTCTAGATGTCCTTCTGGTGTGAGATTTGGCTAAGATTCATCCACATAGTCCTCCATGAAAGTGTGCATCATGTCATGGAAGATTGTTGTCATAGCTCGCTAGTATGTAGCTCCTGCATTCTTTAACCCAAAAGGCATGACGTTCCAGCAAAACGGTGCCCCATGGACATGTAAATGCTGTCTTTTCTTGGTCTTCAGGAGCTATTTTGATTTGATTGTATCCTGAAAATCCATCCATGGGTGATAGCATTTGATGGCCAGCTATTAAATCTACAATCATGTCTATGTTTGGCAAAGGAAAATCATCCTTTGGACATGCTCTATTTAAATCCCGAAAATCAGTACATATTCTGATGGTGTGATCTGGTTTTGAAATAGGTACAATGTTGGATATCCATTCAGCATAATCAATAGATCTGATAAATCCAGCATCTAGTAGTTTCTTCAAATCATTTTTTACCAATAATGCAACATGTGGATGCATTTTTCTCAGTTTCTGTTTTACTGGTTTAGTGCCAGCTGGTAAAGATAAGTGATGCATAATAAGATCTTTGTCTAAGCCTGGCATGTCAGAGTATGACCAAGCAAAATTGATGCATTGTTCTTCAAAGAATTTGATAAAATCTGGCTTTTTTGTATATGTCATGGATGCTGCCAGGTGTAGTATTCTTGCTTTCTTTGCTGTGCCAATATTAATAGACTGTGTGGGTTCTATCAACACTGATGATCTTTCATGGTAATGTTGTGGGAGGATGTCAAGCCTTCCATCCTTTGGTGTCTCAATGACGTTTTCACCATTGGATGCATTCTTTGTTTTTACTATTTTAGGATCAAATACTGCCATAGAATGGTTTTCACCATTAGATCCATTTTTTATTTCCATACTTTTGCAACTGAAAGACTTGGCACCCTCTTGCCTAAAAGCATCATTAAAGGAAGCATTGGTAGAACAAGTATTGGATTCTTCACAGCAAAGGTAGTTAATAATAGCGGAGTCATTGTCAAAAACAGGGAGATTGATGGGGTGTTGGGGTTCCCACTCGATAAGCTCAGGATGCAGTAAAGGCAATGAATCATTAGATGGGTTGAGGTCAGCGATTGTGAAAGCTCAGATGGAAATGTCGTCCAAGTTGTTAGTGGTTATGTCGAGGCCTATGAAGGTATTTTCTTCCACATCATTTATCTCAATTGATGTCCGTTCATCTTCACTTGAGTCATCTTCACTTTTTGATAACATCAATCTAAATATCTTCATAGGAAACATCTGATAAGTTGTCCCACTCATATTCATTTGAATTTGTTTCAGAATTATCTCTCATTTGAAGAATACGCTCCACAGTTTTATTGGTGCGTTCCGCTCTTGCTTCTTCTGTGTATCCTAGTCCAGTTTTGCCATTTTGCTGAATTGTGAGAACTTGGATTGGTTCCGTTACACTTTGTTTACCTCGGTCAAGAGATCCTTGTTCTACTGCATATCCTAGTCTAGTTTTATCCTTACGTTGGAGCGTGAGTGGCTGGATTGGTTCTGTTATGCCTTGTTTCCTTAACCCAAGAGGTCCCTGTCTTGAATATCCCATCTTCTCCAGAATAGTTTTTCCCTTTCCATATTGATTTGTCTCTCTGATATTTCTTGTGGAAGTGGAAGCTTCCTCATCCCTATAAATCCAATTTAGTATGGCCTTATCTTCTGATTCTTCATCTAAGTTTCCAGCTTTTACAAATCTGCCATCTAATGCCGTTGTAGATTGTGCTGATTTTTGGGTGGTTGTAGATGGTTGTCCATACGTTTGTAAGGAGGGTAACATCTGTGATAGATGGAAAGAGTTTCCAACACCATATTCACTTATTCCTTTGTCACTTATCTGTACTTTGTTGGTGAATTGGTGTGAGAGTGAAGCCAATTGTTCTTCAACATTTGAAGGGTTAGATTGTGCCACCCTAATCTCTTGTGATTTTTGTTGTTTTGGAATCCACTTTGATATGAAGCTTTGCTGTTGCTCACCATTAGATGAATCTGATGTGCTAACTTCTCTATTGTGAGGTATTAATGTATCCTGAGATGTTTTCAATGTATGACAAGCTTGGGTGTCATTATAGTCTATTGTGATTGTTACCTCCTGTCCATTGACGAAAAATTTCAGGCATTGATGATAGGTGGAAGGTACTGCTTGCATATCATGAATCCAAGGATGTCCCAACAGTATGTTGTATGTCAGTTCCCTATCTAAGACTTGACAAACCACATTTTGGACAATAGGTCCCACTTGAATGGGTAATATGATCAACCCTTTAGAGGATCTTTCTTCCTCATCATATGCTTTGATTGTGATTTTTCTTCTTATATCAATGGCTTCATCTGAGTATCCTAGTGCACAAATCAGCTTTAAGGTACAAATATTTAAACCAGCCCCTCCATCTATCAGGACACGCTTTACACGGTGTTTATGGATGAGGACTTCAATGTGAAGGGCGAAATTATGTGGATGGGTGAGTGACACATCATCATGTTCAGAAAATGAAAGGCAATGAGGTGCAGATAGATGTCCCACCATAGCTTGGAATTGACATTGTAAGGCCACCCGATCAATTCTCAATAATGTGTCTAGGGATCTTTCATGTTTGGATGTTTGACATTATATTGAATATATGAGGATTTTAATTCTAAACCATGTGATAATGCTTATAATGTAAAATTATTCTTAGGTCATAAATAATTATAGGAAATATTAGAACTTCCAATGGCCATATTATCAATTGACTTAAGTGGATAAATTCAACTTTAGAAATACCTTCACAGAAATCAAAGTATCTATGAATAGTATATGTCAAATAGAAGTTAAATATATGTTATGATGTATACCCTATATGGCTAAAGATCGCATATAAGGATGTTAAGAAAATAATCTTGCATATGCAGTGGTTTAGGAAAAGATATTTGTATGAGTCAACATAAAGAGTTTAATATAAAAAGTAAAGATAATCTAGGTTGTAAATTGAAGAGGCCCTTGTGGGGGTTAAGGCAATCATTGTAAAGGTGGAATAAAATATTTTATCCATCTTCACTAGAATTGTATTCTAATAGAAGTAAGGTTGTTCACTATGTGTGCTATAAGCTGATTAGTAATCACATTTTGGGAATAAAATTCTTATTTTCCAATTCTATTTAGGACTCAAATCCCATAATGTGTGCTTCACAATTTTAAATTACATATTATTTTGTCATTATAGCTATCATAAAGCTTGAAATTGTCTTGTTTTAGATATACTTGGTATATTGCTTCTCTTGTATCATTCATTTAAATTTTATAAGTCATCGAACTTTCTTCATATTAGAATGTTTTTCTTTACACATAAAATCCATTAAGTTATCCTTGAAAACATATTAGAGAACATTTTTATTCGCTAAAGGTGTGTTTCAGAGTCATTTATAAGAGTTATAACATAGCTCAAACATTCTAGTTTTATATTCATGACACCAAAACAAAAACATAGAAACATGATACTTGAAATCAAATTGAAGTCAATGTTTACAAAATTTTCAATCCTTCAAAATTTATTGGAAATTGAATACTAGCATCTTATGATATACTCTTGATTAGGCACTTATATCCAAGAATAACTTTATCATGCTATGCATATCAAACTTATTTTACACATTTATGGAAGTAAAAGGTATATTTGAAATTAGCATTCATGCTATTTTCACATATAGAACATTAAATTGATTTAAAGTCATGTGCTTAAGTTAGTCTCACTTATTGCTCTTGGTAATGTTAGTCCTTACACAATAATATAAAAATCATAAAAAAACAATGTGTTGCATCCTACTCAATCAAGTCTCAAGTGCAGTAGTTGAGCGATCAATGTCATGGTTATGGATTGCGTGAGGGTCTCTTATGAGGGCCTTTATTAGAATGGACTTGGGTTTGAAAACAAATAAATAGTTCCCTGCCATCGCATTAAAGTAGTGAGGTGTTGAGTATTTATGATAGATAAATGGATCAGCAATGCATGTTGTGACCAGGACGAGTGGCACGGTGAGCATAGCAGATATGCAATCAAGGATTTGAATCTGGTGACAGATACAACAACATCCAATTAAGTCTAGGTATTCGAGTAGTCTTTAATGCCCACACTGATATGAAGTAAAGAATTGGATTACCTTTGATTGCGTCTGGCCAATTAATGTACTTTTTAGGTTGAGTCTAGTGTTATTAGAATTTCATATTAACTGCATCGCCAGGAAGCTAGCATTATGACTGGCAGCTACCACCACCCATTTTGGGTTTCCAACGTCATCACCATGGTTGGGAGTTATGCTAAGGTTGTGACTGAACTATGGGGGGGATACTGGATGATTCAAAAAAAAAAATGACCATATTCGACTCCAATCTGCAAGATATGTTTAAATCGATTAGTTTGTCGAGGGAGTGCAAACAGTGGGAACTTCATAGAAGGCTTGGTAGGGTTCGTCGTGGAGGAGAGCAGAGGGGCCTGTGAAGTAAATGGGTTGCTCGATCTTTTGGTAGTAGATCGGTATGTATGATAACCTCTGGTTGCAGTTTAATAAAAAAAAAAAGAAAGGATGAATCTGTGCGTTGAAACATATGTCTCAATAGAATATTCTCTTGGTAATCCTCTATGAAGTATATTTATACACATATATATGGAAGTTGGAACTCAATGAAATTATTGTAAACTGATTTTAGTTTCATTCTAGTTTTTAAATAGACACTAGAGGGTCTCCAAATCTTTTGTTGAATACATATTTCTAGCCTCTGTTCCTCAAAACCACTGAAGAATATTAAGCACGTGATAGTAGTTTGACATTTGCTGGGGTCGATGATTCCACTGTGTTTGCTCAAAATCTTTCGATCATCATTTTAGGCTTGAAGTAATATTTCTTTTGACATCTTTGGGCTGAATCATGAAACCTTATCAATTTTCATTTGAAAGTAATTTTGATAGGAATGTTGGTATTTGTATTATTCCTTCACTGTGAAAATATCATGCTAAATGGATTTCGGTTAACAGTGAGAAGCGATGTATTCTTCAGAATAAAATGTACAGAAAACTGTACTAGGCAAGTTTTGGATACTGCAAGTCATAGCCTAAATTATCTCAAAATTATGTTTCTTTTGGTGTTCGTTGGCAATATAACTGTAGATTCATTGCAGTAAGGTTTGAGTCCAAGTATACCGTTCAATAAATCATGTTATAATTTTATCTTAAACAGCTACTAAATTCAAGTTAGAAAGGTTCTTAGTTTTGTATAAATTGAACTCATTGCATTCCTTAAACTGTTCACATTCTTTGTCTGTGCCCTGGCATACAAGTCTGCCAGATGCAGTTGCACTGTTACTCAATCATCTCAGACCATGAGATACATTCCTTAGAGGTCTATGTCAATAGTTTTCATGCTTGGTCTATGCATCCCTATTTTGTTTAAAAATATTTTAAAATAAAATAAAATTAGCAGCATACTTTTAATAAAACTGGCAGGCTGCAATTCATGAAATATAACATTTTATTCTCCATTAGAAAGCTGTGTATTTCCTTACCAACAACAGAAATAAAATAAACTATACCAGTCCTTTTACTTCTGCGCCATAGTTTAATACAAGACACGCCTACAGGATGTGGCTGAGGGCTCTCATGAGTCTGGTTGATAAGCCCAAGCAACGAGAAATAACATTAAGTAAACTCTAACGGGCCTCCAAATTTGGGTGAAATAAATGAAGTAATGTGAATGTTCATTTTGCATCCTTGCTGGGCATGCTTAGAAAGGAGAGATGATTTAACCACAGATATTCATAAGTTCTGCCTTTATTAACTATTAGCCATTTTCATATTTACTAAATATATTGCCTAAAGTCATGCAGCAACACTTTATTATTAATATATTAACGTGTATTTAATTTTGCCTCTCCATAACCTGCAAGGAGTAAAACGAAAGAAGTTAAAATAAAATAAAATAAGTCAACATAGAGCTAGTCCCTATATGGTGTTCATTAGGCTTTTCCCTTTTTGATTATTTTATTATTACTTTTATGAAACGTGAGTGTTCTAAATGCGTGCTTTTATTTAAATAAAAATATGGCCAAGTCAACATATACCTCATGCATCCTTGAAAGAAAATAAATAAATAAAGTTGAGTTCTTACGTATTTCATTCTTGTAAAGAGCCCTTTTAATCCCAAGAAATCACTTAAGAATCTTTATTTAAATATTCTTTTTCATGAGAAGGGAAGTATATTAATTAATAAAAAAAAAAACACTAGTATTATTTTAAAGTATTTTAAAGGAAGTTTAAAATAAGAGAAGTTTAGATATTAGTAAGCATAAGTTTTTAAAAAAATAGAGTTTTAGAGTTTCTTTCTAAAAAGAAAGTAAATTATATCTTTGTAGTAACTTATATAATATTTTTTATATATTTATACATAAATATATATAGTAAAGTGAATAAATAAATATTTTATTAAATAATAATGAATGTATTTTTGTATATTTGAGAAGTAGGTATATTTTTGTAAAACTAATCACTTGTATCCTTGACTACAATTGATATAACTTTGATATTATAATATTATGGCGTAATAAAATTCCTGGTAGTGTACCTTATCTAATAAGAATAAGATATTTATGTTATGATGATTCAAAACAAATATTGAGTTAATATTTAAGTATGACTTTCTTTAGTTGGAATTTATGAAACAAACGCTACTTGTTGAGTGACTTTCTAGGGTGATTAGTTATTAGAAGAATGGTAAAAGATTGTTTAAACTAAACCACCCTGTAGGAATCTTGAATGGTTATTTTCAATGATCCTATAAGAATAATTGTAGAATATTATAATAATTACTATTATTGATCGATCTCATTCCAAACAATCTTATTATATTATTGTTCAATTAATTAATGGTGAAATTGATCATATGTTAGGATGAAACTATCTCAAAAATGATTATCCAACATACAAAATGAGTGGTTTTTATTCTTCCTATCATGTGAAATCCTATAAAGAGTTACCTTTATTCTTTCTAGCATCTTGATGTACCTTATGTCTTTGTGCAAGTGTGAGTTTTTATTTTATGCTCCATATTTTTTTTAGTAATCCTTGAGAACAATATACTTGGTAATTGAGTATTAAATGACATAGAAACATTAGAGTTGTTCAAGAGTTTTAATAGTTATCAAAACCTTAATTCATAACCTTTTTAGCTAATTTTCATGGTATCGTATCTTCACGAATCTTGAGAATATCCATCATGTTATATGTAAGGTTTAGATGTTTGGTTATAGATGATAGTGATTTCTCCCTCTACACAGATTAAGAGTAATGATAAAATATGATGTAAACCAAGTAGTAAATTGTTGATAGCATTATTATCTCTCCAACAACAAAAAAATTGTGTCCTCTTGTAGTATTATTCTCCATTGAAATACCTAAGTGAGTTGGTGTGTCTTTTCACTATTGAGAATGCTTATGTTGGTTAAATCCTTCATTGTCGAACTACAGTGCCTCTGCGAAATATATACGTAGGCAAGGCCATCTGAGACGAGCCCCCGAGGACTAGGTCTGGCCCCTAGGATTTGTTCTCTAATATATTCTTATGATTACTATTGATATATATATATATATATATATGTTATTGTTGGCATGTGACTTATATAATGTTTTAGGTTAATTTTGGGTTGGTTGAATTGTTTAAGTCTACCTCAGAGATGCGGATTTTAGGTCTCTTCTCGAACTGACCATGATGGTCTAAGCAATTTAGTTATCTAACTAAAAGAATTATAGTTTATGTATGGTCAAATTTGTTTGTTTTCCTGTAGTGCCTACTTTGGTAGCAAAATTTGAGAGTTTTGCAAGTGTAAGTGAACAAAATTTGGAATTTGTGTTTTCTCCTTAACTGTATTTTGGTGGAAAGTTTTGGGCATCACAGACATACATCCAAATTGTTAGGTACCGTGGTTGATAAAAGAGCTTGCTCAAGAACCTCTTTGTGCGATGGGGAGATCTTTAAAAGTTCCAAGATGGATATTTGCGTTGGTATTTTCTATAATTGATCGATGAGATTATATTGATTAGGGGGAGGATCTATAGATTGGGTTGATAATGATGCTCCTTTCAATATAACTTTGGATTGTGCCCTTGTTGTGGCATTAACCGGTTGGTGCTATTGTTTCCCTTTGAGTGTGATTACATTAATTTGGTTTTCAGATTTGTCCATATGTTGTACCAAATTAGTAGATGTAATGTCATTGTTTCGATTGATTTGATTGCATAACTCCTCATCCTCCTTGGCAGCAGAAAAAAAAAGGATCGTTGTGTCATAAACATAACCAACATTCTTACCTTTGTTGTTTGCGGAAGAGGATTCTCCTTTCTGATAGTTGGGTAGAGGATTTTTGAATGTTGTATGATCTTTGTTTGTTTGGTGTCCCTCTACAAATACTTTCTTTTGACCTATAAGGTCTTGTACCGCATGTTTTAACTGCCAACAATTTTCAGTCATGTGGCCTTTATTTTGATGGTAGTGACAATAGTGTGAGTCATTCCATCATGATGGTTTGACTTGAGGGTCCCAATTCCTAGCCTCTTGTACTTGAATAAGTTTTTCATCTAAAAGTTCTTTGAGGACTGATTCCAATGATTGCCCTAATGGCGTGAATTTTCGTTTATTGGATGGTCGTTGGAATGATTGGGTTTTTGTTTCTCCACTGTTTTGATTATTTCCTTGATCACTACTTTGTTTGACATTAGGACCATTGTTTTGTTTGTTTGTAGTGGTTGGCGTCAAGGTGAATACTGGTTTGGACGTGTGTGTATCGATCATGGTACCAGTATTCTTATTCTTTTGCCAAAATCTTGGCTTTTCATTGTTATTGTTAGAGGAATTGCTATTGTTTGAACCTTCAATGAAGTGTTTGATTGTTCCTCTTTTGATTAGAGCCTCTTCGATTTTGAGCCCCTTTTTGATAACTTGTTCAAATGTAGATGGACATTGTAAGTCCAATCTGTAATTCATGTCATCCACTAGGTTATCAATGAACATCTCTATCTTCTCCTCTTCAGAAATAGATCTAGGGTATTTAGCAAATAGCCTTCTCCATCGTTGGAGAAAGGAAAGAAACTTTTCACCCTTTGCTTGTTTGGTGTTGTAGAGTTCTTTTAAGGTCACCCCATGTTGGATGTTGAATGAGAAGTGTGTTATGAACCTATTGATCAGTTCTTCAAAAGATTGGATCTCGGGTTCCATTTTAGAAAACCACTCCATGCAAGTGTTTCCTAAGCTTTTTGGAAATAATCGTAGTAAGTAAGAGTCCTCATGTGCGAACTCTATGCTCATGGCTCGAAATTCGTGTACGTGATCAAATGGATTGGTTCTTCCATTGTATTTGTTGTACGTCGGGTATTCACAATACCGTGGAAATGGTATCATGTTAATGCTTGGGTCGAATGGATGAGGGAAAATGTCTTGTAAGGAATATCTTTTTGTTGGCCCTTGTTGGATATTTTGGAACTACAATTGTAATTGTTGGATTTGTTTTGTCAAAGCATCTATTTGATTTGGATTTTCCATACTAGTTGTCTGAGGTGTGGTCATTTCCTTGAGTTGATTGACATCAAAGTCTTTAGGAAGCTTAGCACCTTTGTCAGCTAATAATAAAAAATACTTTTCCATATCTTGTTCTAACATCTTTTCCATAAATTTATGGAAATGAGGGTCTTGTTGAACTTTCTCGATTTCCTCTACAGTTATTTCTTTCTCTTGTGAATTAGTGAGAGGATCAGTGTTGCTGTATCGTCCTCAAGGGTTTTCTTCAGCCATGGCTGCTATTCTTTTGTTTTCTTCTTGTTGTTGTCTTTGATATGCTAATCGTGTGAAAATAGGCATACAAACTTTTTACTCTAGACTTTGATCTTGGATTTTTGATTTGAATAAGTGTCATTTTTAACGAAGTTTTTGATAGAACTACGTTAAAAATCTGATTTAGTTGTGTCTAGTTTCGTGATGAAAGGATGATAAAAATCCTTGATAGGGAAATTTTGACACAAAAGTCTCAGATTAGTGATGATTAATAAGGACATTTTGGAAGAGATTTCAAGACCTAGGTGTAATAGTAAAGTTTTCTCTTTTTTTTGTATGATTCAAGTGTTTTGGACTATGAAAAAAAAATGTTTTGGATTGATGAAAACCTTGTTTTTGATGTGGGCAAACTGACAAACTGTCTTACTAACTCTTTGTTTTCCTAACCTCCTGGAGCGCTAAAACAGAGACCTGACGAGCTAAAACAGAGCTGTGACACGCTAAAACAGAGACTTGATGCGCTAAAACAGAGCTGTGACACGCTAAAACAGAGACCCTAAGCGCTAAGACAGAGATGTGACGCGCTAAGACAGAGTTATGAGGTGCCATAATAGAGATGCGACGTGTTAAAACAGAGACTCGACGCTCTAAAACAGATCCAAGATGCGCTAGGACAAAGACATGA
Source organism: Sequoia sempervirens (assembly GCA_007258455.2). Classification (NCBI taxonomy): domain Eukaryota; kingdom Viridiplantae; phylum Streptophyta; class Pinopsida; order Cupressales; family Cupressaceae; genus Sequoia; species Sequoia sempervirens. The sequence continues at coordinate 169,510 of VDFB02320551.1, read as the reverse complement.
CGTGCTAAAACAGAGCCATGTCGCACTAAGACAGAGATGTGACGCGCTAAGACAGATCCATGAGGAGCTAAGAAAGAGCTGCAACGTGCTAAAACAGAGACCCGAAGCGCTAAAATAGAGTTGTGATGTGCTAGGACAGAAATGCGATGCGTTAAGACAGGAAACTATCTTACTCTATGAAACTCACTTGGTCTAGTATCGTATTGTATGGCTGGTTGTGGGATGTATTCTAGATGAATTCTTTGATTGTGATTGTGGTGTTGCCTAAGAGCCCTTCTTTGATAAAATGCTTGTGAATCTAAGGGAGCTACAGCATAGTCGTCCGTATAACCTCTAGAGAAATCGTGATATCTATGAATAAAAGTCCTATGTTGGAGTAGAACTTTCCTACTTTGATATAAAAATCGTTGCTTTTTCAGGAGTTGTTTATATGTAAGTGTTTTCTTTGGCTTTCTGATTCATTTGACAAGAGATTTCTTGACAAATTTGGTGGATACCCAATCTCGAATCATGGGAATTTCACAAGTGTTTGATTTTGAAGTTTCTTGTGATGATCTTATCTAAACTTAATGAAAGAAAACATAGCAAGCAAGAATAGAATGGTTGACTTTAAAATCCTAGAATCTAAACAGATAGTGTATGTTCTTAAGAATCAAGCATGATTCTTCTTGATTTTTACTGGTTTATAACAGATAAGACAATTCAGATAGACTCAATCCTAGAGACAAAAGGTCATCGTTATACACTCGAACGACCCACAGCTTGGAATTGCGTCGACTCACACAGCCATGTCACCCCCTAGAGGGCGCCTGTGTTTTTGTATTTTCCAGGTGCGTACTCAGAGTGACGGAAGTGGATACCGGATACCCTGAGCAAACAGTCCTTGGCAATTATATGGTGAGTGCTTGAGGGTAGATTCTTCCCCGCCCCTGCACCACCGAGTATTACAATGTTTGGGAACTGACAAGCATGCTTCTATTTCTAGGTTCTTAGATAGGGTTTCCGTTCAGAGCGGCAAATGGATAAACTCCCTCGAGAGACCTCCCAATCTTTAGAACAAAGATTTTGGGGATGGTTATCCTGCACACTTCCGTTGAAAGAGGGTTTCCCCAAATTCACATAAATTTTTAAGTGGGTTGGAATACCATGGCTTTTGGCTGTCCCCACTCAGGTCGTTCCCGTAGGGTGAGTACTTTTTCCCACTATGGCAGGCCTGTCTAAAGGTTTTAGTAAAAGCTTGAAAATGCGTAAAGAAAAAGTGAGTCTGGTATTCTGATGCACCCAGTTAAGGGGAGAGCATAAACCTATCACCCAATCACAGCAAAGAAATTTGTTCACTTTTAAAAACCCAAAAGAAAAATTAGCTAATCTATATGGAGATATTGCTCCATAAAAAGCATGATGTTCAATTTTAATCCCACAAGAAATGATGAAGTTACTATCCTAGGATTGATCAATTTTATCCATTTGCTATCCTAGGATTGATAAATTTTAACCCATTTTCTATCCTAGGATTGATAAATTTTAACCAAAAAGAGATTAAAGAACAAAATCTAGCCACAGATGCGTCGGATTCAGATAAAAAGATACATTTTTATCGATGCTATTTGGTCCTAAAGTAGGAATGAAACAAAATATATAATGGGTTATTTTCCCATGAGTGTTTGAAAACACTATTACAATGAATATCAAATGCTCTTTCTTTCACTTCAATGCTCCATTTTCTTCTTAAAACCTACACCATTGCATAGCTTATAAAATTCTACCCTATTTAAAAAAAAAAACATCGAAAAAGACATTCGTATGACCAAGATATGGCCATTTTTAAGATTGACTATCAAAACACTAAATCTGAGGTGCTAAAACAGAGCCCTGAGGTGCTAAAACAAAGCTCTGAGGCGCTAAAACAGAGCCCTGAGGCGCTGCAGAATTGTGTTGAGGCACTAAAACAATCAGTTGAGGCGCTAAAACAGTTGTGTGGCACGCTAAAACATTTGAGTGGCGAGCTAAAAAAGATGACCGATGCACTATAGTATTTCTCCGACGCGCTACAGAATCTAGCCGACATGCTATAAAAAACCATGGTTCCGCAAAAAAAAACACGCCAATACCTGTAAGACACTTTTCACAAAATTTTTGCAGAATATGGGGTTAGGCCCCATGGTGGGCACCAAAATGTAAGCGTAGGAATGAGTTAAACAATCTAAATATGCATCTACACTTCTAAATAAGACATATTAGCAAAGATTCAAGAAAATTTAAACTAATTTAAACACAGGAACCTCTGAAGCTGTCCTATTGCTCTCTAACTCTAAAGATTTATTTAATCTACTTTGCTCTCAGATTTTAGAAGCTAATTAGATTATTGAAATGACACTTAAAGAACAAGAATTCAAACCAATTCTATTCCTATATGATTAAATAGTAAAACTACTGTAATGGCAGCCATGACTGCAAATGTTGAATGCTTGATGAATGCTGGATGAATGCTTTGATGCTTGATTGCTTGAATGCTTGGATACTTGGAAAACCTGCTGAGTAAGATTGCACAAGTTATGATCCATTTCCTATAGCCAAAGACCTGTATTTGTAGCTTTCATGGTAGCACATTTGCATAGGGATAACACAACAGGGGTTGAGATTCAATCTGGAGAATTGAATGGCATGAGATGAGAAGATGGAGCTGATCATGGAGGATTGTTCCTCCCCATGAAAACACCAGGCAAGATGAGAGGAAAGATTGTTGGAAGAAGATTGAGAGGATTTCCTGCAGGTTTGTCCCCGAAGCTCTTCCCGTGAATGACAGTAGAATTAATTAGATTTTAAAAATCTAATTTTATTGGTGAGTGATTAAAGGAATATGATTTATGCATTAATTTAAATATTTTTAATTTGTTTAAATTTAGCAAAGAGGAATAAATAATTTAATAAATCAAACTATAGAATTTGTTTATTAAATTAAAATAAAAGGAAAATGATAATTAAATAAAAGATTTTAGGATATCTTTATTTAATTAAGAAGAAATGTGATGAGGTAATTAAATAACACAAATTATTTAAGTTGTGTATTTAATTTTAAAATAGAAGTATAAAAAAGTAATAATAATAATAATTAAATAAAACAAAGTTTTTAATTTTGTTTATTTAATTAAGAGAGAAATAATATGATGAAAATGAAGAATTAATAATGAACTTAATATAAATAAATATTTCTATTTATTTACTAAGTAGATGAATTTAAGATTAATTAATCAAATAAATCGTATTTAATTAATTAGATTCTCCAGACCATTTTTAGGTGTCTACACTTTTAAAGCAAGATCAACCTATTTTTAGAGGCTTGACAATGTGATCATAAAAAGCATTGTGCTTTTTTCTGCTTTGAGGCAGTTTTTGAGACAGTTTGAGGCCTTTTTCTTAGAGCTTTTTTCTGAGTTCGGATTAGGGTTTCATGAGGGTTATGTTTTGGTAGACTTAGTCTTTGTCAGCTCTTCTCTCAGAGTAGTTCAGATCAGATTTTCTTGCTCATACACATTTTTTGAGCTTGTAAACCTTTTTGATACTCTGTTTCAGATTCAGGCAAAGACTCTTCTAGTTTTAATAGAACAACAAATTTCTCCTTCCTATTTTTCTGTCTCAGACTTTGTAATGGCAATCTGATGTATTTGTGTTTTTCAAATCAGAATCCTTTCATGTCTTGCTATTATAGGTTGTGTTTCAGAATTACATGTTTCAGGTTGCATGCTGTATTTTTTTTCCAGATCTTCATGCAAATCACTGATGGGATATGTGCCAATAAGATTGTGAGAATTACTGTAATAGAGATGCTGTTATGAGTGGTTAAGTCTGAATTTTCATAAGTTTGGTGAATCATATGTTAGTCATAGGATTTACTTTGAAGTTATCTTTTATCCCTTTCCTCAGATGTTGTTTTAGAATAGGATTTATCATTCGGAGAACCAGCCCACTCTGGAGATTCCTTCTTCGTTCAGATCACCCACATCTGAAGAAGGTTTCCATGTTTCGGTAGATTGCTGAATATTGCATTCAGTAGGGTGCAAATGTATTGACAACAATTAGAACAAAAGGAAAGTTATATGCAAATCCACTAAAATGGAAGACACATAAATAACTACACATAGACTACTCCCAAATAGCCAGCAAACAAAAATGTGAAGACCACATAAATACGTCAAATATAAATAAGTCAAACTATAAACCAGAAGGCCTACAAATGCCAAGCAAAGCATGTTTTCATTTCACTGAATGAACATGTAAAACAACCAATACAAGTGTTAGCAACAAAAAGTAAACAAGAAAAAAAATTACAGGATCAGTGCCTGAGGGTTGTCGAGTAGCCTGGGGAGAGCTAGAGTCCACTGAGATTGCTGGGGTTGCTCTTTGAAAAGGACAGAGCTGCAACTCTGGCGGCTAGCCACAAGCTCTATTGCAACAACAATGCAACAACCAAAGATTCAATTAAACCATCAAAGGCTAACAAGCTCCATTGCCAATTTTTAAATTACAATTCTTTTTACATTTCAATTTTTTTGTTGGGACATTTAGAATATGACCAAAAACAAATAATATAAAAGATGAACATTTTCAGAACTCTTCATAAATGATTTAAAAAACAATCTATGTTCCTCTAATACAACCAACCTAGAACATACATTGTCCATTAATGCAATCAATGGCAGCATCAATGTTCCATATAACAAAAAAATATAACTTATCATTCCAAGAATGTCCCAACAAAAATTAACATAGCAATCACTATGTATCAATGTTGTTTGCATCCACTGTGACATACATACATATCTACACATAGGGGAGAAATGAATTTATGATTCATGCCCTTCGTTTTGTCACCATGGTTACAATGCTAAAAAATAGTGAATGTTATACAGTTTATGTTGATTTCCATATGGAATTCTTCATTTTTATACTCTAGCCTAGGCTACATCATATCATTTTCAACAAGGTGTCGTTGAGAAGGCTATATTGTTTCAATTTCAGATAAGGTGCTATTTAGAAAGGGTTGTATTGTTTATTAATATCAATATTGTTTGATCTATGGATTGCATGTATTCATTTTGTAGCCATCACCCAATGCAAATAAACCAAAATAACCTCCAACCACCTTCACAAAAGGTTTTTAGTGATTATTTCTCCCAGGCTCAAGAAGGGCTTGTTGCAATGATAGCCTATATCTTAAGTGTGTCAAGAAAGATTGGTTTCACCATTGATCGAAGTGGTGGACAATGTATCTTCTTGCTCGGGGGTTTATGTTTCAGGTTATGCTTGCAATGGAATGTAAAATAGTTAATCTTATACACATTGTGTTAGATTCCATTGGCCATCGTTGATTATGATTGTTTTATAATAATTTTTTCTTCATCTAATATCATATATGTAGATTTCTATGGATAGTCAAAATGAAATCAATTGGTATGATAGTCGAGAATGCCTTTTGGATAACAACATTAACTCTATAATATTAACTATTTTATTATGCATTGAAAATGAAAGTATATAGCCAATGCTAGAGAACAACAATTATCATTGCATTATGGAAAAAAGAAGAAGACTATTTTAATATATTGTAACCATTTGCATAGAACGAAAGCCATAAATGAGAAAATATTAAATTTTCCTATATGCAGATTTGTATGTGTGTCAAATTAGATGTGAGGAATGTACATATGTACTCTTCCAAATGTTTATTATTTTTTGAAAATAGTTATTTTTCTGAACCTTAACAGGGCATACTTCAAATGATATACTTTATATTAACTGTTATTTACAACATTGAAGCCTTTTTCCTAATTATTTATTTTTGTTATATAGTTTATGTTTGATTCCATTATGCATTGTTATTTACTGTTCTCTATCTTAGGCTATGTTGTTTTATTTTCGATAGGGTGCTGCTAAAGAGGGTATAGTATTTCAATTTTTTGTAGGGTGTTGTTGGAAAGGCTAGATTCTCTCAATTTTTTATAAGGTTGCATTCTTCATGTGCAATAGCTGTACAAGAGCAAGCCATTGTGGCACCAACATTAATTGTTGTATGGTATCCATATTGTGGGGATGGTTGTAAATACACTTTCTATTCTACACCCCAGGAAACATACCAAAAGCAGGCACAAGTAAACATTGAAAGGCGATGGAGGCAGTTATTAGCGTGCCCTGGGAATAGGGTGCGATATTTTTCTGCCATATGGGTACAAAATGTTGCCAGAATTAAACACTGGCTCGCATCAACATCAATTGTTGTAATGCTTGCCATGGATTGGCGGGAGGCATATTTCCCATTGTGCGGATAGAGGGGGCCACCAAAATTGAATGCTAGTTCGTAGCATCATTAATTGTTGTATGCTCTCTATGTACTTGTGATGGTTGTATTAACACCTCTTGTTTAACACCTCGGGGAACACAACAAATGTCTGGGAATTTTTTTTTTTGATGAATAGGCAACTATTTATATTAATTCAAATATAAAGATACATATTCACAAAAAAAGGGCGGGTGGTAGAAAGGAACACCCCAAGAGTCACATGGGAAATGCCCAAAAAATTAATCTGATTACATGGGCTAAGCCCAGAAGTCCAAAAATAACAAAGATAAAAAGGCCATTAAGCGGCCAGAGCAATGCCAACAGAGCCAGGAGGGTCTCTATCATCCAAAATTTTCCCCCATACATCAACGGGGTCTGGAGTGACGTTAGGAGGAGGACCCCAACCATCATCAACATCTTTTTTCTCTTTATCTTCTTCCTCGTGTCGGGGAGAGATTGCAAGCACCATATGCGGGAATGATTTACCAGTAACTGGCTACCCAGAGCCAAAAGCAGAAGGATCATTAGAGGGCCACTCGGAACCACCACCGCTGCTCCCCGAAGCACCACTAGAAGGCCACCCCTAAGTAGCCCACGACAAAGGAGAATGGTTTTTCCGAGGAGTGAGAGAATCCTGCCGAGGTGGGAGTTTGGAATGGGGACGCGCAGAGCCACTTTGCTACCGGCCCCTAGAGGGCGACCAACTGCTGAAAGAGGTGGGCGAAGTGGGGACCCAAGCAACAGTACAAGGGGCATTACCCTAGTGGTCTAGGAGAACTTGGAGGTGAGAAACCTCAAGTGCAACTTTGTTAGCTTGCACTTAAACTTGTAAAAGCACATTAGAGAAAATCATAGCTTTAGCATATAAAGATACATGAATATCCATTTGAGAATGTGAAAAAATGCAAGCATTTCTGTCCTTCCAAATATTGATGAGAATTTCCACCTTGAAAGTGTGTCAAAGCTGGGTGAATTTTGCAGGAATTTTGAGAGAATCTCCAAGCAACACCATATTGCAAGAGAAGGGTTTTGGCCGAAAGGGCCGAAAAAAGTCATGAATCCAAGTCTTAAGTTGCTGAGCTCTGGGAAAAAACCAAAAAAGATGCTTAAAATTCTCAGCTTGCCCACAAAAAGGGTAGCGAGGGTCCCGAACCCCCAAGTGGATCAGCTGAGAGCCCACATGCAAGCCCTAGAAAAGAATACACCAGGAAAAGTGGGCAAGCTTCAGCTCAACACTTGCAGACCAAGTGGTAGAAAATCTTTTACGCCAGACATGAGCGGAAGATTGAAGATGCCACCTCTGGTTCAAACTCTGAATCATAGGAAAATGTGGTGAGAGCCACCTATAACCAAGCTGAGGCTTGTAATTCCTGAAAGGGGTGTTTGGATACCACTTCCAATCTTTCCACCAAGGTTTGGTCTAATGAATTCCAACCTTATGAAGCATTTCAGTAGGAATGGCATTCACCAGACCATCATAAGTAGCACGGTCCTAGTAATGAAGCTTGTACTGAGCACAAAAAGCATCCCACGACATGATACACATGGTGGGTCTAGAAAAAATATGTTGCATGGTTTGGATACCCTTCTTGTGAAATCTGAGCGCCTTAAGCCCTGAAAACTTAGCCAGCGGTTGACCATTGCTAGAAAAAAGAGGCGACCACCAAACATTGTGCTGGTTGAGAGGAATCCCATCTTGAAAACCAAAATCAGCCCAACAAAGCCAAGGTTTGACAACTTCCTAGGCCTGCCAGATGCTTTTGGCCACAAAAGTCCCAACAATCTAGACTGGTTCATTCATGACCAGAAGGGTTTGAAAGCCAATCCCCTTCCATGCAAGTCTATGACTAGGGAAGCCAGATTGAATACTATTTCTGAGAAGAATTTTTCAAGCCTCATCCCCAGTAAGGGCACAAATAATGCATTTAACACATAGAGCAGTCCCTTGTTGTTAAGTAGAAAGTAACTCGAGGCCTCCCAAATCTTTGGGAAGACAACAAAATTCCAAAGCCACATGATGAAACCCTCTGTGAGTTTCAGAGGAGGAACAGAGAAAATCACGAAGCAACTTCTCAAGCTTTCCATAGGCAGTTTTGGAGGGGGCTCAGCAAGAAGAATAATAAACATGGGTGGCCGCTAGGATTTTGGAACACACCTGAAATTTCTCTACTAAAGAGAGGGGCTTAGTAACCCAATAAGTAAGCTTATGCTCAACTCTGGAGAGCACAAATTGCCAAAGCTCATCCAAAGATGCCTGAAAGGCAAAGGGAATGCCCATAAACTGAAAAACTTCACCATGCCCAATCCACTTCCAACCATACTGCTGCAACCACTGTGGCGAGGGAAAGATAGATTATCGGTAACACAAAGTTTTATGCCACTGGATGGCAGAGCCGGAGGCAAGACAAAAGTTATTAAGGCACTCAAGATCCACCACAAGGGAATCTTCATCCTCTAAAAGGGTAAGGAATGAGTCATCAACAAAATGACCATTAACAAGATGAGCCTGAGAGTTGGGTAGAGAAATGCCCTTGACACACCTCTGGGAAACCGCATTGGCCAAAAGATAACCAAAACCCTCAGCAGTAAGCACATATAAAAAGAGGGCTAGTGGGCACCCTTGCCTAATGGAACGAAAGATTCCAAAAGCAGAGGATTGACGACCATTGATGGTGGTACAAGCTAAGGCATCCGCAAAGAGGATTCAAATAGATTAAATGAAATTGGGCCCAAAACCCAAAGCTTGCAGCATAGCAAGAATAAACGGCCATTCAATACGATCATAAGCCTTGGAAAAGTCAATCTTGATGAACACGACTTTCTGGTTTGAGTTTCTGGCCTATTCCATGCCTTCCCAAACAACAATGATATTATCCAAAATAAATCTGGATTTGATGAACCCAGTTTGTTCCAGGCACACGATCTGAGGTAGAAGATGGCAGATTTTAAGAGTCAGAGCCTTGGCGATGATCTTGTAGGAGACATTAAGAAGCGTGATAGGTCTCTAATTATAAATGTCTTCTGGGTCACCCAGTTTAGGTATGAATTTTATGTTACCTTTATTGATTAAGTTACCCAAGGACTTAGAGTGAAACGCTTCTAAGTACACTTGATACAGATCATGCCCAATATCGTCCCACATAGCTTTGTAGAATTCACAAGGGAATCCATCAATTCCTGGGGCTTTATCATCAGCCATGGAGAAAACCTCTTTGAGATTATCAACTGATAAAAGTTGATCACAAAATTTTTTCTAAGCTGAAGAAAAGCTTATTTGGCACAATAACAAGGCAATCCTAAAGGGCTTACTATCACACAAGCGTGACTTCCTGTACAATGAAAACTTGCTCATAATGACGCACAAAGGCCTGGAGAAATTCAGGCAGCTCAGAGAGCACTTGAGCACCATCTTTTATTTTTTTAATGTCTGGGGATGAGTGCTTGGCATGCAGAGCCAAGAAAAACTCTTTGGAGGCGCGATCACCAACTTTTAGCCAATGCAACCGGGCTTTGATTTGCGCTCCTCGAGCAACATAGCTGTCAGCAATTTATTTCTTGTGCCTTAGCTCTGCCAGCCTGACTTGTAAGGAAGGAGAAAAGGGGTTGGCCGCTAAAGCCTCAGAGGTAGCACAGAGGTTAGCGGTGGTAGCCTCATAAGACCACCGGCAAAAAATAGCCAGCTGACACCCATAAATGCGTAAAAATCTAGCCATGTGGATGATAGCCTCATTCCACCAAGAAATACAGCCTGTATGATGAGCTGGCCTACACTCCAAATTCCAAACTCTGTGAATGTGGGCTAAGGTAGGCTTGTTGCAAAGTAAAGACATGTTTAAAAAAATTTGAGTTTTACACATACTACACTGTCGAGTCTCCCATTCAATGCAAAAGGAAATGGGGAAATGATCTGACAAAGTCACATCCACTAACGGCTTAACCGAGAGAGAAGAGTTATCAAATGAGAAAAAGATTGCACCGAGATCATAGCACGATCAAGGCACTTAAATATTCTATCAGAACTAGCTCGGTAATTGGACCAAGTGTGCCAAAGAGAATGAGAATGGCGACAACTAATATTGGGAGCAAAAACTCCTAATTTATTGCGCATGTAAAACCATGCCTCCCTTTCCCCAGCTATCCATTTGAATGGCAGAGTGTCATCTTTTTCATATGCCATTTCTACCATATTGAAGTCCCCATAGAGTAACCAGGTAGCAACTGGTAAAGAATCAGCAATCCAATGTCAGAGCAAAGAGTGTTCCACAACATCATTAGAAGCATAGATATTAATAATCCCAAAGGAATGATTATCAATGTTGAGAAGGATCCAGACGAGCCAATGAGTGGGATCAGACCTGTGGTCGACCACAGAGGAGTGCCACCATGGGGCCAAAAGGATGACAACTCTGCCAGGCCCAGTATCATGGGTAGTACAAAACATTTTATTGGCTGGCCAAATAGAATGACTAGCTGCGGCAAGCAGAAAACTAGAAATTTTAACTTTTTGAAGACAAAGCAATTCAACACCAGAGTACTTACACAAGGTATTCCTGACAGAATACTTTCTAGAGAGGTCTGTCAGACCTCAAACATTCCATGAAAGGAACTTCATGAGTGAAACTCCTCCATGTTTTTGAAACCTGATTCCTCTTCATTTATAGAAGAGAAACGATTATATAAATTTTTTGTCAGAACTAATCCAATCTGAATGGAAGGGGAGGACATCCTCCATTTTTCATGAACATATTCCCCTTCTTCCTTAGGAGGGGAAGGGCTGCGAGAATTCCTATGAGCTCCTATCATAGGAGAAGCCACATTTGGCTGTGTTAACATGATAGCAGTCGGTCAAGGCGTAGCCTTTGGCCTAGGCTGCTGTGAAACATAATCAACTCCAATCGGAGTTTCTTTCCCCTTCACAGAAGGGTTTGAAACATCTTTCACTGGCTTAGAGGTCACATGACCTGACCCAAAACTAGTGGACTTATTCTTTTGGTTTGTGACCGTAGTTCATTTTGCATCAGGTTTGGCAACAAATGCAGCCACCGAATGGGGTTTTTCAGCATCTCATGGCAGAGAAGGTGTATGAGGCACTGCTAAAGGGCAGTCCTTTATCTTGTGGTTCGCAGACTGACTCCTATAGCACGTGTTGGGCAGATTAAAATAGGCGACCTTCTGGGTGTGGTGGAAAGCTCCAATTTGAATATTAATGGAGTATTTTAAATCTTTGGAAAGGTCAACTTCCACATAAACCCTCTTTTGGGGGCGAGCCTAAAAGAACCTATCTGGCTCAATGCAAATAACCCTCCCCAATGAGGAGGCTATACTATTAAAAAAAGGCACACAAGGCAAAGGTAGACCAGGAAATTCAATCCAGATTGGGACTCGCAACTTGGTGTCATCCGAGATAGCAAAGTCACGAGTCCAAGCTTGAAAAACTAATAGAGAGGACCAGACATACCAGGGCCCATGGCTTAAGATGGCCTGCACATAATTGACCTCCGCAAAGTGGAACAAAAAGAAACCCTTGGTTAAGTTTTGGACCATATCAAGGTAGACCCCATGAGGGACCCAAGCCTTGTTAACCCAATCTTTAAACACACTTTTAGGGGGAGTTCTCCCAAAAAATAACCCAACAACAATGTACTGCTCAAGCCATTGACAGGAAGTATCAAAATCTAGTAAAGGAAAAACCACATTAGCTGGTGAATCAAAGCACTTACCTCATGAAAGACTTTCAAAACAAATTTTTGGAGACGTTTATTCGGAGGAGCCATTGATTATCGTCATCGAACCACTAACACCAGCAAGAACTGTTGGGTTAGAGCCGGTTGAAGGCATATTAAAACAAGAAATTGTAGTAAATGTGGTCATACAGTTTTCCTATGTAGGATGCTCAGTATGATGCAAAATGGTGACCGCAAAAAACAAAAAACCATAGTAGAGCTCATACACCTTTTTAATAGACTATAGTATTTCATTTTTTGATAGCATGTTGTTGTAAACAATGGGTTCTATCAATCTTTGATAAGGCTCCGTCCAGAAAAGACTATATTTCAAATAGACATATACATATATACACATACATATATACATATATATATATATAAATATATATATGTATATATATATATACATATATCCATATATACATACAAAAATCTAAATACACACACAGAGACATATATATATATACAGATACATATATATATACACACATACATATTTACACACACACACATATATACATATATATATATATATATATATATATACATATATATGCACACACACATATATATACATATATATACATATATCTATATACATATACATACATATATATACACACTTATACATATATATATAGACATTATTGATTGTTGTTAAATAGATTTGAACATATTATTTCTTTTATGATTTCCAACACACACACACACGTATATATGCATATATATATACACACATATATATATACATATATCTATATACATATACATATATATATACATACATATATACAGATATATATACACATATATATACATACATATATATACACATATATATATATATATATATATATATATATATATATATATATATATATATATATATATATATATATATATATGGACATCGCTGATTGTTGTTGAATAGATTTGAACATATTATTTCATTTATTATTTCCATGTAGCAACGACAGTTGCAAAGCAATAAAACAATGCATGGAAACACATAAACAAACAATATTGGTTACAACAACGACTCAGATGGTGCTTTGTGCAATCATCAATTCGTTGATATGCATACATACATACACACACACATATATATATACATCATTGATTGTTGTTGAATAGCTTTGAACATATTATTTCATTTATGATTTCCATGTATCGACGATAGTGGCAAAGCAATAAAACAGTGCACAAAAACACATAGAAACAATGCAACACAAAAACAAACAATATTGGTTACAACAGCAACCCAGATGGTGCTTTGTGCAATCAACAATGCATCAATGCTATATAGTCTATGTTTGATTCCATTATGCATTGTTAATTATTATTCTCTAGTCTAGGCTATATTGTGCTATTTTCAATAAGGTGTTGCTAAAGAGGCTATATTATTTCAATTTTTGTCAAGGTGCTATTGAAAAGCATAGATTCTTTCAAAAAAAATTAAGGTTCCATTCAGGATTTAAGAGTATATTTTAATATTAATATATATGTATATATGTGTGTGTGTCTGTATATATATGGGTATGTGCATGATCATAATGGGCCAAAAAGTGGCAATATGATGGGTATGTGGCTGATGACCTTTTTTTACACAAAATTGATGAAACGAAAAGGGTTTTTAAAGGAGATTCACAACTTTCCACCAATATAAATTATGCTTCACTTTGAATTTAATCAGTAATTATTATTCATTTTCTATTCGAATGACGACTAAAGTCCTGATTGATAAGCTAATTGAAAAAAATCTATAGCTTTCAAACAATATCACATTTTTTGAATCCAAAATATGCATCACATTATATGCTTCACATACTATAGGATTAAAAAAAAATTGAATTTGGGTATGTGCGGGATCATCATGGAAAAACAAGGCCCTTATGGCAAAAATTCAAAAAATTAGAGTTAAGCAATTTGAAATAAAAAATTGAATAATTTATCTATATTATTTAAAAATATGTAAGAATAGAATCTGTAGAAAATTGAATGTAGTTTCTAAACTACTAGGTTTATTTAAAAAAAAAATCTATTGGTGAAAATTTGAAATTTCAATGCTGAGTACTTAAATTTCAAGGAAAAAAGAAAGGTAGTGTCTATCGACCACCCTAACCACAATAAAATGATAATTTTTTATAAGATTTTATATATAAGTAGAGGACTCATGTCGAGGATGCATGCATATTTTTTGTAACTTTTTTCCAAGTAAATAATTAATTATGAATTTTTTATTACAACTTTTAAAAAATATAAAATTTATATCGACCACCTTAACTTGGTCAAAACTTTATAGAAATTAATATATTTTTTTTAATCCTATAGTATGTGAAGCATAAAATGTGATGCATGTTTCATATTCAAAAAATGTGATCTTGTTTGAAAGCTATAAATGTTTTTTCAATTAGCCTATCAATTAGGGAATTTAGTTGTAATTCAAATAATAAATGAATAATAATTATTTATTAAATTCAAAGTAAAACATAATTTATATTGGTAGAAAGCTAACAATCTCCTTTAAAACCCTTTTTGTTTCATCGGAGTTTGGATAAAAAATTGCCACCACATACCCATCATATCACCACTTTTTGGCCCATTATGATTCTACACATTCCCATTTCATGAAGTTTTGACCAAGTTAAGGTGGTCAGACATACAAGTTTTATATTTTTTAAAAGTTGTAAGAAAAAATTCATAATTAATTATTTACTTGGAAAAAATTACAAAACATATGCATCACATCGAGACATGAGTCTACTTATATATCTAATATCTTATAAAAAATATTATCATTTTATTATGGTGAGGGTGGTCGACAGACACCTACTTATTTTTTCCCTGAAATTTAAGTACTATCATTGAAATTTCAAATTTTCACCAAATAGATTTTTTTAAAACAAACCTAGTAGTTTAGAAACTACATTCAATTTGCTACAAATTATATTCTTACATATTTTTTAAATAATATAGATAACTTATTCAAATTTTTACGTCAAGTTGCATAACTTTAATTTTTCTGAATTTTTTGCCACTTAAGGGCTTGTTTTTTCCATGATGATCCTGCACATACCCATATATATATATATATATTGTTTCAATTTTCAATAAAGTGTCGTTGATACTAGACAATGTTATTTGTTAAAAGAAATATTGTTTCATTTATGGTTGCCTTATGTGGCTATTGTTCTGCATGGGTTTTGTGGCTACAGTTTTGTGGGTTTCTCCATCTGGATCGTTGTTGAAACCAATGTTGTTTGATTTATGGTTTTCATTATATGGTTATGGTTGGGATAGAATTAAACAATTAATATTGTTGATTCTATATTTGGTTACATTAGGTATTATTGATTATTGTTCTCTAACTTAGACTATATTGGGTATATTTGAATATTAATATGTGTGTGTGTGTATGTATATATGTGTACATATATACATATATTTATATATATGTCAAATTTCTATGGGTCTCTCTTTATGTCTTGCATTTAGTGGCTATGTTGGCAATGGAATAAAATTATTTTTGAAAGAGGAAAAAATAAATTTTATAGGGACCCAAAACCACAAAGTTTACAAAACAAGAAAAAATTGTCAAAGACCCCATAAACAGAGAGGTTGTAGAGAGGACAATAGAATGACAAAGCCATAGCCACCAAAAAAGCTAGCAAGGGCCACAAAAAAGACCTAAAAAGACCAAACAAAATGCCAACAGTGACTAAACTTGGAACTTTAACATTTTCATTGTCTCAGCTTCCATGTTGTTCATTTCCTGAACCCCCCTCTATAAAATTTAGACCATCTGGGTAGTAGGAGGTGCTTTCCTCTTAAGTTTGGCACAGATCCTCTTCGATATTCCCTGGTCCTCAATCTTGCTTTAATCCTTGTCCTCTTCCAGATCAACAACTAGCGAGCCCTGTTGCGACTTTTCCAACTTTTTAGATATTGCATTGATAATAATGGCATTGTGCCTTGCCATTCTATGGTTTTGTTCCACAACAGTTTTCATGTTGTTTTTTTATTTTAACCATTTCAGCTTCTAGAGTTGTGTACGTGTCCTCAATGTCATCATCTCCCATTCCAGTATTGTTCTTTTTCTATTTTCCTTCTTCATTGCTCAGAGCAGACAGCTTCAATTCCAACAATGGAATAAAATTGTTGATGTTTTGTAGTTTTTGTCAATTGTTATTGTCTAGCTCAGCGTATATTGTCTCATTTTCGATAAGGTTTTGTTCAAAAGGCTATATTGTTTCAATTTTTGATAAGTTTATGATGATAGAAGACAATATTGTTTCATTTATAGTTGTGTTATATGGCTATCATTCTACATGGGTTCTATGGCTATAGTTTTGTGGGTTTCTCCATTTGGGTCATTGTTGAAACCAATGTTTAATTTATGGCTTCCATTTTGTGGTTATGGTTGGAACATAATAAAAATAGTTAATGTTGTACACTGTATGTTTGGTTACATTAGGTATTGTTGATTACAGTTCTCTACCTTAGGCTATATTGTTTCATTTTTGATAAGGTGTTGTTGGAAAGGCTATATTGTTTCAATTTTTGATAAGCTTCTGTTTAGAAAGGAGTATATTTTTGGATGGGTTTGTCACTATTAATTTTTGAGAAGGAACTGTTGAGAAGACTATTGCTTCAATTTTTGATAAGGTTTTGTTGAGAAATGAGTATATTTTTACTTTCGCTTCTCACTGTGAATCTTTGTGGGTTTCTCTTTATTAATATATATATACATATATATATATATATGTATGTATATATATACATATATATGTATATATATATACATATATATGTATATGTATATATATATAGATATATATATTTCTTAAGTTAGATGCACATATATACGCATTATTGATTGCACTCTATAGAGCAGTATATAGCCATAGGGCAATGCCCTCTCAAAAATTCCACAGGCATTCGCTATGTTATCAAAAACTTTAAAAGGCAGTCATTGCCTATAACCATCGCCACTACACGTACAAACCATACAACAATTAATCCTAATGCCATTTCACTGGCCTTCTCTATCAGTGTGCCAAACACTTTTCATTTAAAAATAAAAATAAATTCACCACCTTTTCACCGACCACACTAAATGTAATCCATAAATGAAATAACATAGCCTAAGGTAGACAACAACAATGAACAATACCATATGCAAACCAACATGAACTACATAACATTAACTATTTTATTGCATTGCAACCATCGCCACAAAACGAAAGCCATAAATGAAACAATATTGTTATCAGCAGTCACCCCGAAGGCCAAACCCACAAAACACTAAAAATCACAGTGACAAACCCATACAAAAACATCCCTGCAAAAGCCAAACCATAAATCAAACAATATTGGTGTAAACAAACTATATAGTTTTTTTTCAACAAAACCTTATCAAAAAGGTAACAATACACCCTAAAACAATGCAACCTGTATAACATTAATTATTTCATTGTGTTGCAACCATTTCCACAAAAACATGACTTTCAATAGTGGCCCACATGAAAAACCCACAAAACACAGAAAGCTTACAGTAACAAACTGATTCAAAACCTTTACCAAAAAATGTGAACCATAAATGAATCAATATTGGTTTCAACAGCAACCCAGATGGAAAAATTCACCAAAAACACACCGGATTAACTATTTTGCAACCATTCACACAAAATGGAAGCCATAAATGAAACAATATTGCCAACAGTCACCCACATGCCAAAACCCACAAAACATAAAAAATCTTGGTTTCAAGATTCACCAAAAACACACTGAATTGACTATTTTGCAACCATTCACACAAAACAAAAGCCATAAATGAAACAATATAGCCAATAGTCACCCAAATGTCAAAACCCACAAAACTATATAGTCTTTTCAACAACAATTGACACAATGAAACAATATTGGTTTCAAGAGTAACCTAGATGAAAAAACCCACAAAAAACACACAAATTCAACACAGGAAACACAAAAAATAAACAATATTCCCTTCCACCAATGGCGGCTACACAAAAACCATAAACCAAACAATTTAGACTAAGCTACAAAGCAGCAATCAACAATCCCCTTTGGAAAATAACATAAACTATTTTAGAAATACTTGACAAATAGTTTTTTCAATATGCACCTCTTCCTACTTCCTTCAAATACACCTCTTCCCACTTGCTTTCTTTTCCCTCTGTTCTTTCTCCACTGCCTACAAAAAATGGGCGCAAAATTATCACAACCCACACTTTTCTAGTGCTTTTGCAACCATCAACGCATGCAAAAAAACAAAAAATAACCTCCAACCACCTTCACATAAATTCCACAGCTGATGAATGCACTTGCATCTTCACAGAAGCTTTCCCTCCTCACTCATGCAACTATATTAAACAACAAGATAAACCCAGAGAATGACACCCAACAATGCATTATCGAAAATTGCACAGACATTTGCTTTGTTTTCTGAGGACTTTAAAGAAAAATGTTACTTGCACCATCACCACTACATGGAAACCATACAAATGTTGATGCCATTTCGCCAGCCTTCTCTATCATTGTGCCAAATGCTTTTTATTTAAAAAATAAAAAAATAATCTGCCACCTTTTCCATCGCACCGGAGACCTCAAAACTGGGAAGGCTGATGAAAATTTTGACCAAAGTTCACCAAAATGGGAAAAAAAACCTACCACCTTTTCCCCAGTGCCATAAAAGTCTAAAACTGGGAAGGCTAACGAAAATTATGACCAAAGTTCACACAAATAGCCTATAGGCTAAAAATGGTACCATGCACCTCTGTTAGATAGCAGATTGGAGTATGTTGCGAGTGTTGTGCTCCACAACCTACAACATTTGGCCTCCTATTGTTGTTGTAAGTTGTGTTGCAATGTATTTTCCATATATTCTTCTTTCCCTATACTTATCAACATTATAGACAAGTCCCATCTTTGAATAGTTTGTTATGGGGAACTAAAAAGAACAATATCATGAAGAATAGTTTCTTATCACAAACTTCAAATAGATGAGGAAAAAAGAATATCATGGAAATATTCATACAAGACATATAACATGTTCCATCCAACCAAAATAACACATACACAAAGAAAAATAAATTGAAAGCAGTGCAACGGTACATGTGAATGTCATGTATTTGTTCTATTTTCAAACAAGACCTCCCATATATTCTTCTTTTCCTATACTTATCAGCATTATAGACAAGGTGAAACTGAATGAAAAAAATATAGGAGAGGTGACTGTCATGTCCACTGAGGGTGTAAATTTTTATCATGATAGAAGGTTTTCAGACAAGGCGGTAATCAAATTCCCTAAGAAAGAAAAGGAGAAAATGAAACTGGTCAAAATTTCCAACAACTATTTTGAAATTGACACCATCAAGGCACTTTGGAGAAAGGTGCTTCGTGTCATAATGGAGTATATTACCTTGGATGAGAGATTCACCAGAGTTTATGGTCATCATTTTTCTATCCTTAACCACTTCCGCCATAAGGTATGGATTTCTCTGCCCCATTATCTGTTTTGTTCGTTGAGCAATAGCCTTGAGGACCACAAGAAAAATCCCAGGAGATGCCTTATTCTTCATCTTGGTCTTATTAGGTTAATATATGAATATTATCAAAGCCTGCCAGCTTTATCCAAACTGGTTTCCTCCACGGCGTCTGAGGACTATGAAACAAAAAATGGTGGCTCAGAGAATCAACCTAACCAGGAGAGAATTGTTGAAGGCCACCCATCCCCTATTCTGTCTGGTAAGAAAACCCAGCTTAGTAAACCCCAGCTTGCTAAAGCTAACCCTGAGATCTACCTCGACTACCTGGTTCCCTTAAAGAATCCTTCTCTCAAGGGTTCCCCTACCAATAAGTTGGTTTCCTACTCTACAGACTCTCTGGAGGACAAAACTGAGAACTCTGAAGCTAGCAGAAACTCTATGTCTACCCCTCCTGCCTCTTTCAAAGATAATGGTACCAGATTTCCCATCTCCCCTAATCTAGATAATTTTAACCTCATTCTAGATTGGGTTCAGTTTGGAGATATCCTTGCCTCTATTAGAAGTGGCATTGGTGACATTTTCAGGGTTATGAAATGGGCCTATCAAGAAATTAATGATCTTAATCTTAGAAATAGGGTTCTAAATAGCAAGTTGGAAGAACTGGAATTGAAGTTGTCTTCTCTTAGCAATGAAGAAGGAAAATAAAAAAAGAACAATACTGGAACGGTAGAAGATGACATTGAGGACAAGTATAAGAGTTTGGAAGCTGAAATTGTTAAAATAACATGAAAACTATTGTGGAACAAAACCATAAAATGGCTAGGCACAATGCCATTATCATCAATGCAATATTTGAAAAGTTGGAAAAGTCACAACAGGGCTTGCTAGTTGTTGATCTGGAAGAGGACAAGGATAAAAGAAAGAACGAGGACCAAGGTATATCGAAAAGGACCTATGCCAACCTTAAGAGGAAAGCACCTCTTACTACCGAGATGGTTCAGATCTTAAAGAGGGGGGTTTAGGAAATGAATGACATGGAAGTTGAGACTGCGGAAATGTTAAAGTCCCAAGTTTAGTCACTGCTGGAATTTTTTCTAGTCTTTTTGGGTCTTTTCTATGGCCCTTGCTGGATTTTTTGGTGGTTGTGGCTTTGTCATTTTATTTTTCTTTACAACCTCTCTGTTAATGGGGTCTTTGACGATCTTATCTTTTGTTTGTAAACTTTGTGGTTTTGGGTCCCTATAAAACCTATTTTTTCCTCTTTCAAAAACATTATAGACAAGTCCCATCTTGCCCAATTTTTTATCTACATTCTCTTTTCCTTAAAGTTATTGTAGAAAAAAAAGCACTACAAAAAAGGAAATCATCTATGAGAACACAAATTTTTTTTGCAACTTCATCATTGTGCAATATATGATATACATGCATGTATGAATTATTACATACACTAGAGCACAATAAACATAGTCTATTCTACACATTACATTTTTCCATGTCTCTATAGTTATCTTTTTAGCTTATGGTGAACATTCTCTATAGATATCTCTTTATCAACATATCCATCTTTTTAAAGTTGTTACATGAAAAAAATAGTGCAATATAAGAAACCATATATGGAAACAACAAAATTTCCCCTAATTTTCCATTGTGTGATATATGATATGGCTCCATTAAATTTTTGATGGGCCTTGCATACTTTTCTTGCTCAGGGGTTTGGCTAGATATGTATATATGAATTATTCTTTGTTGATGAGCATGTTGCTTTTGTAGGTGGAAATCTACATAATTGTAGTCATGGGATATGCAGTTCATTGGATAAATATTTGCGAAGTAGATATTTCACTTAAAATTGTGGGGATGAAGAAACAAAAGAAGCTATTTTGGCTTGCAGAGAGTGAAGGGAAATGTTAGAAACCTTGTGGCATTTGTCATGACTTTAAAATTCAGGGTATTTGCCAAGAAATTATAAGTTATGATATTTTCCATGTTATAACATCTCTGACTGCATGCTCTACAGCCCAAGAGTGATTTGGTGTGCATGCGTAAGATTTTCCACATGGTCATCATGTCGATTACATGTGTATATGTTTATTTTAGGCAACTCTTTATCAACATATCCATCCTTTTAAAGTTGTTACATGAAAAAAATTAGTGCAATATAAGAAATCATAGATGGAAACAACAAAATTTCCCCAGTTTCACCATTGTGTGATATATGGTACATGGCTCCATTGAATTTTTCATGGTCCTTGCATACTTGTCTTGCTTGGGGGTTTGGCTAGAGCCCATGAGGCTTCATGATTTCAATGTGGCAGGGAGGAGAAAGAGCATGAGTTTTTTGGTTTTTCCTTTCACTGACATACATTGGCTGCTACATATCCACAACATATTGTATTTTTCCAACTACATTTCTCCATGCTTGTAGAGCTATCTTTTTAGCTTGCTAATTCAACTATTTAAACCTTGTTCTTTATGATGATACCTATTTTCTTTAGGTTATGACAAAAATTATATGATGTGATTCTAAATGTTTTTTATGTAAAGAAAACCTTGCCCGTCTCTTTAAACTTACACACAACTAACAAAATTTGAAATATATTGATACAAGATTCAAGCTACGTCCAGGTTTGGTGGTAAATATTAAAGAAAAATAGAAAATTGTATAAGAGGTATTAGAATAACGCTAATTTTCTACTAAATATTATACACAAAAAACCACATTAAATAGAGCTTTAAAATATGGAGTATATGAGAGGTAAACTATAATAATGAACAACTTGTTACAAGGAATTGAAAATAACAATATCATGAAGAACAGTTTGTTATCATGAACTTCAAATAGATGAGGAAAAAAGAATATCATGAAACATATTGATACAACACATATAACATGTTCCGTACAAACCAAAGAACACATACACAGAGCAAAAAATATTGAAAGCAGTGCAAAGGTACAGGTGAATGTCATGTTTGTACTTTATACCAATTTACAAAATTTCAGAATTTTGAAACTTAAAAACAATAGTTCTTTTACAACTTCTCATTTTTTTCTACAATATTTAGTGTCAAATAATCTAGCTTGAATTTTGAATTGACAAGCCAACTGTTACATAGATTGCTTGTGTTGTATCAATATCCGCTTGCTCATAACAAACTATTCATTATTGTAGCTCACCTCTTCTATTCTCCATGTTCTTAAGTTATATTTATTGTGTCTTTCCTTTTTAATGTTCACCATGGGATGCTAAGGCTTCTGTTTTGCAAATATGAACATAATTTATTCCTATGTTTGCATATATATATTCATACATTCATTGGCGTTGTCCTTCTCTTTGCACGAGGTATACCTCCATCTTGTTTATGTGATTTCTTCTATTGTAGATGTGTTACATATTATTTGTTATTTACTATACAACTGTTTATATTTCCTAATTTAGATATTGTCTACCAATTACACATGTTTACTACACTAAACTTCAAAATTTTCTTGTGGCTAACTATATCTGATTGAAACCATTTTAGATTGCAAACACTTTGAACTGTAACTGGACATCTCCACAATAATAAATAGCTTTGTGATCACATGGTTGGCATGGTGTAAAAGTTGCAACTACATTCTATTTATATATAAGGTAAGGCTATATGCCCTTTATTCCATCTCTTATTTCATGACTACACATCAAATTCTTTCTCATAAAGGGTACAACTATATATATTTTTAAAAATGTATAACACTAATTTCAACTAAAGAAAATTCTCAGGTTAATGCTATGAGATTTCCACAATCTATAATGCTTAAGATTTCTTATTTTTGGATATTTGATTGTGTTTCTATTTCTGGATGAAAAACTCAAACACAATCAAATATCTAGAAACAACAAACTTAAGTGCCCAAACATTGGCTTCACCATTTATCATAGTGGTGGGAAGTGTATGTTTTTGCTCGGGGCTTTGGTGACAGCCCATGAGATTACATGATCCAATATGGCAGGGTGGATAGTAGGCCTTCTTTTCTTCTATTCATACTACATCTAGTTGCCCCTAGAAGGTATGCCTACATCTTATCTAAGACTTCTATTTTGCAAATATGAACGTAATTTATTCCTATGTTTGCATATATATATTCATACATTCATTGAGCTCCCATGCTTTCGATTTTAATATGGTGTTGTCTCTTATTTCATGACTACATGTCAAATTCTTTGTCATAAATAATACAACTATATATATTTTTTAAAATGTATAACACTGCTTTCAACTAAAGAAAATTCTCAGGTTATATGTTCTTGCTCGGGGGTTTGGTGACAGCCCATGAGCCTGGATGACCTGATATGGCAGGGTGGATAGCTGATGGGTATGTGCAGGATCATCATGGAAAAAATAGGCCCTTAAGTGGCAAAAAATTCAGAAAAATCAGTGTTAGGAAACTTGACGTAAAAATTAGAATAAGTTATCTATATTATTTCAAAAATATGTAAGAATAGAATCTATATAAAATTGAATGTATTTTCTAAACTACTAGGTTTATTTAAAAATAAATAAAATCTATTTGGTGAAAATTTGAAATTTCAATGCAGTAGTACTTAAATTTTAGGGAAAAAATAAGTAGGTGTCTGTCTGACCACCCTAACAATAATAAAATGATAATATTTTTTTATAAGATTTTATACATAAGTAGAGGACTCATGTCCAGATGTGATGCATATTTTTTTGTAATTTTCTTCCGAGTAAATAATTAATTATGATTTTTTATTACAACTTTTAAAAAATATAAAAACTCGTATGTCTGACCACCTTAACTTGGTCAAAAATTCATGAAATTTAATTTTTCTTTTTTCAATCCTATAGTATGTGAAGCATAGAATGTGACGCATGTTTTGGATTCAAAAAATGTGATATCATTTGAAAGTTATAGATATTTTTAATTAGCCTATCAATCAGGACTTTAGTCGTAATTCTAATAGAAAATAAATAATAATTATTTATTAAATTCAAATTAAAGAATAATTTATATTGGTGGAAAGTTGAGAATCTCCTCTAAAAACCCTTTTCATTTCATCAATTTTGGATAATAAAAAATTCGTCAGCCACATACCCTACAAATACCCATAATATTGCCACTTTTTGGCCCATCATGATCCTGCACATACCCTGACCTTCTTTTCTTCTATTCATACTACATCATGTTGCACCCATAAGGTATGCTTGCATCTTATCTAATATTTTTGATGTGCAAATATGAACGTAATTTATTCCTGTGTTTGTATAAATATATTTGCACATTCATTGAGCTCCCATGCTTTTGGTTTTAATATGGTGCCCACATTGTTTTTAGTCTGTTAAAAAATAGAGAAATTGTATAAGAGGGGGTACATTATCTGACATTTAGTATTATAGAGAAATGGGGAAATTATAATGTATAACTATTAGTATAACATAGATACATATATTTGTGCATATACACATGTCTATATATGTTTATATTACATATATGTGTGTGTGTGTGTGTGCATGTGTGTGTATATATACACACATATATATATATGTATACATGTATATATTGTAACTAGCACCACAATGGTTGTTTCAATAATGCAACTTAATCAAACTACACTTTCCCACACTATGACATTCAATATTACATTTACTTCATCCACCTACATTTACTTCGTCTGACCCCATTGTACAACAACGATAGAATGCATTAACCCTCATGTGAGCAAACACTCACCATTCAGCCTCTGTGTATCGAGGACACCAACTCTACCACTTCCAACCCATGTAATTACCAAGATCTATGGCGCCATAGAAAAAACACCTGTCACATCAGGTCACCAGTTGGGACATTTCCAACGCTACTTGTGATTCTTAAGTGTTTTCCTTAATAGTTGTTTTACAGTTTCCCAAATTTTTCTATAATATTTAGTGGAAAATAATGTAGCTTCAATTTTGAATTGACAAGCCAACTGCTACATAGAATTCACTGTTACACCTTGTCTAGACAGTGATAGAATTTCTAGTAAGTAGGAATATGCTACAAACTCAAATCTATACATGAATTTCACTGACTTGTTAGAAAAACACTTAACAATCAGAGGAAAATGAGAGATGTTTCAAAACCCACATTAAATGAAACTTTAAAATATTGAGAATAGAATAGAAAAACTACGATAATGAACAATTTGGTATGGGGAACTAGAACATGTGTGTGTGTGCGTGTGTATATATATATGTATATTATATATATATGTATACATGTATACATATACACGTACATGTATATATATATATATATATGTATACATGTATGTACATATATATATAATATACATACATATATATATATATATATATATACAACTCACAGGTTATGGAGCACAACAGTTTTAAAACCCTCCAATATGCTATAAAATAGAGGCAGAGTGAATGATTTTTACAATAGTCTACTATAGAAGCAATACCACTATGATGCTAAGCAAAAAAAAGATATTAAATGCACAAAAATCTCTTTTACAGTTTCCCTATCTGTCTATAATATTTAGTGCCAAATAATGTAGCCTAAATTTTGAATTGACAACCCAACTGTTACATAGATTGCTTGTCTTCTATCAATATGTTTCATGATAAAGAGAAATTGTAAAAGAACTATTAGGAAAAAACTTTAAGAATTAGAGATAAATGACAGATGATCGAAACCCAAATGAAACAGATTGATACAAGACAAGTAGTCTATGTAAGAGTTGGCTTGTGTAATCAAAATTTCTCACACGGGAAAACAATTTCCTTCTACTTCTGCATATCGAGGCAACCAACTACACCACCACTAGCGTATGTAGGTAGGAAGGTCTTTGGATGTCATAAGCGACCCTCAGTAGTTTGTTCTAGGAAGCTTGAAACATATGAGGTAAGTTTAGATATACATGTGTATATATAGATTGTTGTAGCATAGTGAAACTAGCCACAGTGGCATTGGTCTATATATATGGATATATATTTTTTCCTATACGTATATTTTTAAATAAGAAAGGGGGATTTCAATATATATGTATCTCTCTATGTTTCAGGAAATTCAATAGCATTTCCCCTTTTGTGAATAATATTTACAATAAGTGTGTCTTTCTTGCTCGGGGGTTTGGCTAGAGCCCGCGAGGCTTCATGATGCGAAT
The DNA here is from genome assembly GCA_007258455.2 of Sequoia sempervirens. Lineage (NCBI taxonomy): Eukaryota > Viridiplantae > Streptophyta > Pinopsida > Cupressales > Cupressaceae > Sequoia > Sequoia sempervirens. Next base: position 142,773 of record VDFB02320551.1, on the reverse strand, counting down.
ATGTTAGGGAGGAGACCACCTGTGCATTTAGAGATTTTTCTTTCCACCACCATATATTTCTTTCTAGTTGTATACATGCACACACATAGTTATATACATGGACACACAAATTCTTCAATGCGCTTTCCTATGAAAAATATACTATATTCTATCGATTGCATTTTATGTTCTTTCCATAGCTCTCTTTTCAAGTTCGTGAATAGATCCCTTATTGACAATTCTTTACCAACATGGCATGTGCTCTAAATCTTCTATTTTATCTCTTTCTATTTAGAACAGATAGTGCTAACCTCTTTTATTATATATCTATATTGTTTCATTTATAATGTTGCATAGATATAATAGACATTCAACTAAATTAGTCTATTGTAAACTATCTATTTGAAATTCTTCCATGGTCCAACAACTCAATCCAATACAACTTGTCCTTGTTAAACACCATCAACAGGGCATGTATGTGTGTGTGTGTGTGTGTGTGTGTGTAGTGTGTGTATGTATGTAAGTATGTGTGTATGTATGTATGTATGAATGTATACACAAACATAGACAGACACACACACACACACACACACACACACACACACACATATATATATATATGTATATACAAATATATATAGACACACACACACACACATATACACATAAATATACATACAATGTGAACTGTACGTGAAAATCAATGGTTGGAAAAATAGACAGATACATGTATGTATATATATTGAAGACAAATAGACTAATTGTATAAGAGGTGTTGGAATAAAAATTATTTGGTGCTAAATATTATAGAAAAAAACTAAAATTGGAAAGAAGGGTTGATGGTGGTTGAGCTAGTTGCCTCGATGTGCAGAAAGAGGATGGTAAGAGTTTCGTCACATGAGGGTTAATGTATCTTTTCATTGCTATACGATGGAACATATTGTTATAAGGAAAGAAGCCTAAGTAACAGTTGTAAGAGGTCTTGGAATAACATTTAACAATCACACATAAATGCTAGATGCATGGAAACCTTTGGCCTACTTTCAATTTCTTTGGTATGTGTATGCTTCTGTATCATCTATCATTTACCTGTGACTCTTGTCTATTTTCCTGATTGATAGAAGATGAACAATCTATCTGAGGGTTGGATTCTCAATTCTAAATTAAAGCTACACTATTTGGCACTGAACACTATAGAAAAATAGGTAAATTGTAAAAGAACTATTAGGAAAATACTTAAGAACCACAGGAACATGATAAATGATCGTAAATCAACTTTAAAATATGGAGCGTGGAAGAGGAAAACTAGGATAATGAATAGTTTGTTATGGGCAACTGAAAAAAACAATATCATGAATAACAGTTTATTATCGTGAACTTGAAATATATGAGAAAAATAGAATATGATGAAACATATTGATACCAAGAATATAACATGTTTCATCCAAACAAAATAACCATGACAAAAATTTCATAATTTTAAAAATTGAAAACAATCATTCATACAAGAACAATAGAATAATTTATTACAAGGCCCTTCGAATAGATGAGGCAAGAACAATATGATGAAACTTATTGATACAATACAAGCAATCTATGTAACAGTTCGATTGTGAATTTTAAATTCATAATTTTTTTGTAATTCTCATCAAGCAATGAGGCACATTTAACAACATACCTTTTTCAAGAGGTAGGCTCCACATTGTCATAAAAAACCATGGGCATGTCTCCTTTATTTGTCTATAAGATTTACTGCCAAGTGATGTAGCTCAAATTTCCAATTAACTCTGTGGCATTATACCCATTTTGCATAGATTATTGCTACCCATTGCCTTCACAAGTTCTATTTAGTGTGGGTTTACTACCAAAGAATGTAGTTCAAATTTTCAATTCATAGCTCAAATCTTACATACACTGCTTCTCTTGTATGAATATGTTGACTATGGGTTTTTTATCATCTGTCATTTACCTGTGATTCTTAAGCAATCTACAATAATGAAGATTCTGCTATGGGGAACTGGGAAAAATAGTATTATGAAGAACATTTTTATATGGGGAACTTGAAATAGAAACAGAGGCACAATTTTTACAATAATTTTTTATCAAACCAACACCACAATGGCTCTTTTGACAATGCAACCTAATCAATATATTTTTTGGCACATTTCAGAGTATACTTTTCCTTACTAACCCTAACCATATTTTTTGATGAAAGAAAGAAGATTTAACTGCAATTTCTCCATCCATACAAAGCCATGACGCCAAATACCCATGTAAAATGACTTACAGATTCAAAACAACAACAATTTTAACATAAACAATAAATAAATCATTTATGCAAAATAGCCATGTAAAATGACTTACAGATTGTGGAGAACAATAGTTTTAAACCCTCCAATATGCTATGGAATGGAGCCAAAGCCATCGATTTTTAAAATAGTCTCCTACGAAACCAACCATAGAACCGAAAACAATGACTTTTACAATAGTTTGCTATCCAACCAACACCACTACATATATATATACATACATACATACATACATACACATATATACACACATATGTATATACATACATACATACATACATGTATGTATATATATATATATATATATATATATATATATATGTATTATTGTGTGTGTATGCTGTAATGTGTAATATATATCTATATACAACTCATAGATTCTAGAGCACTGCTTGAGTTTTAAAACCACTCAATCTACTATAAAACAAATGCAGAGTAAGTGACTCATTATGAGTACTTTTTCTATAAAAGTCATATACATATATATACATACACATATATATGTATGGGGGCGTAATGGGGATCATGATGTGTGCCAAAAAGTAGCGATGATGGGTGTGTGTATGTGGTATGTGGTGACTATTTTTTACCCAAAATTGATGTCGAAGAGGGTTTTAAAGGATTCTCAACTTTCCACTTTAATATAAAATTATGCTTATCTTTGAATTTAATAAATAATTATTATTCATTTTTCTATTTGGATGCGACTAAAGTCCTAATTGATAGGTGATTGAAAACATCATAGCTTTCAAAAGCGATATCACATTTTGAATCTGAAATATGTGTCACATTCTATGCTTAATACTATGGGATTAAAAAAAATTCATGAATTTTTGACCAGGATTAAGGTGAGAAGTTAGACATATGAGTTTTTATATTTTTTAAAAGTTGTAATAAAAAATCATAATCAATTATTTAATTGGAAAAAATTATAAAAAATATTCATCACAGCCGGGACAAGAGTCCTCTACTTATATCAAAAATATTATAAAAAATATTATCATTTTATTGTGGTTAGGGTGAGATTGAGCAACCAGCAATTCTTCATTTTGCCTTGAAATTTAAGTACTCTTTTGCATTGAAATTTTTAAATTTTTACCAAATAGATTTTATTTTTTAATAAACCTAGTAGTTTAGAAACTACATTCAATTTTATATAGATTCCATTCATACATATTTTTGAAATAATATAGATAACTTATTCAAATTTTTACGTTTAGTTTCCTAACTCTGATTTTTTAAAAAAATTCGGCCTATTTTTTCCATGATGATCCTACACATACCCTATACATACATACATATATATAGATATATACATACATATATTCTAAATTTGAGCTCCATTATTTCTCATCAAGTTGTCGCATTAAAAAAAAGAGTACAATATTAGAGATCCTGTTTGAGAACGCCTGTTTTTATGCCATATTTGTTTCTGACTGGTATATGATAAAAAACCATCAGATCTCTGATGGGCCTTACCTAGACCTTTTCTGCTCAGGGGTTTTGCTATAGCTTGCAAGCCTTCATGATCCCAATATAGTAGAGAGGAGAGCAAGCATAGGTTTATTCCTTTTGGCTTCCATCGCTACCTATTTGTTGTTGCTTATATACATGCACACAATTTTTTGTCACGTACTTCTCTGCCAAAAATAAAATCTATTCTATCCATTGTATTTGTCATTGTCTCCTTGACTCTCTTTTGAACTTTCCTAATAGATTGCTTGCACATAACTCTTTGCCAAGATGCCATGTATTCAAAATGTTACATTTTATCTCTTTTTATTTATAAAAAATAATGCTAACTTATATTACTCTATATGTATATTATTTACTTTATAATGTTGCACAAATACAATAGACATTCAAGAAAATTAGTGTGTTGTAAATTCTTTATTTCAAATTCTTTCATGCTACAACAACTTGATCCAATGTTGCTCACCCTTGTTCAACACCAACAACAGTACATGTAAGCACAAAAATTTCCCATTTTCAATAAATGGATCTAGTCAAACAATTGTAAATATTATTAATTATTTTTAAATTCAGATTGTCTATATTGATTTCTTAACTATTTTCCTAATAGATCTTTTACAATTCCCCTTTTTTCCTTTAATATTTAGTACCAAATAATGTAGCTCGAATCTTAAATTGTCAAGCCAACTCTTACACAACTTACTTGTTTCAATATGTATCACACTATTCATTTCTCCTCATTTTCCATAACAATCTGCTCACATTGCTTGTCTTGTATTAATCTATTTATTGTGGGTTTCCAACCATCTCTTACTTGTGATTCTTAAGTGTTTTTCTAATAGTTGTTTTAGAATTTCTCTATTTTTGTTATTGTGTGATATATGATAAGAGTCCTTGAGATTTTCCATGGACCTTACCTTCCTTTCTTGCTTTCGGGGGTTTGGCTGGGAGCCCACAAGGCTTCATGATGCCAATATGGTAGGGAGGAGAATGAAGCGTGGGTTTAGTGCTTTTTTAGTTCTGCTCGTCGCCCATATTTGTTGTTGCTTATATACATGGTCACACAAATTCTCATGTCCACTTATCCACCAAAACATACTCTATTCTATCCATTGTACTTGTGATTGTTTCCCACAGCTCTCTTTTGAACTTTGCTTTATTCGTTATATACACAATTGTTTACCAATATCCCAAGTATTCAAAATATTCTATTTTATCTCTTTCCTATTTACAACAATTAATGCTAACCTATTTTATTCTATATCTATGTAGACAGCATTGGTACTGGAAATACAATAGACATTCAAGGAAATTTAGTGTATTAATAAATTGTCTATTTCAGCTTGATTCTTAAGTTTTCTAATAGTAGTTTTAAGGAATTTCTCTAGCATTGTGTGATATGTAATTAAGGAGTCCTTGATATTTTCCATGGACCTTGCACGCCTTTCTTGCTTGGGGTTTGGCTAGAGGCCATGAGGCGCTGCGATGCCAATATGGTGGGGAGGGAGAATGAGTGTGGGCTTAGTGCTTTTTTGGATTCTATTGTCCTTATATTTTTTGTTTCTTATATACATGGTCCACAGAAATTCATTTCCACTTATCCACCAAAACATATCCTATTCATCCATTTATTACTTGTGATTGTTTCCATAGCTCTCTTTTGAGGCCTCTTCAATGGAGTGCTTATACATAATTGTTTACCCCGATTGTCCATGTATTAAAAATCTTCTATTTTATCTCTTTCTATTTACAACAAATAATCTTTGACCTATTTTATTCTATATCTATTATTTTTCCTTTATAATGTTGCACAAATACAATAGACATTCAAAGAAATTAGTGTATTGTAAATTGTCTATTTCAATTTACTTGTGATTCTTAAGTTTTTTTCTAATAGTAGTTTTAGAATTTCTCTATTTTTGTTATTGTGATATATGATCAGAGTCCTTGAGATTTTCCATGGACCTTACCTACCTTTCTTGCTTGGGGTTTTGGCTAGAGCCCATGAGGCTTCGTGATGCGACTATGGTAAGGACGACAATGAGCGTGAGTTTAGTGCTTTTGGATTCTATCGTCATATATTTGTTGCTGCTTATATACATGGACACACAAATTCTCAAATCCACTTGTCCACCAGAAACATACTTTATTCTATCCATTGTATTTGCCATTATTTCCACAGCTCTCTTTTCAATTTCTTCAATAGATTACCTATACATAATTGTTTACCAGTATCCCATCTATTCAAAATATCCTATTTTATCTCTTTCTATTTACAACAAACAATGCTAACCTATTTTATTCTATATCTATATTTTTTCCTTTATAATTTTGCATAGATACAATTGACATTCAAGGAAATTAGTGTATTGTAAATTGTCTATTTCAAATTATTTCATAGTCCAACAAGTTGATCCAATGCTGCTTGCTCTTTTTGAACACCACCAACAGTACATGTAAGTACAAAAATTTCCTATTATCAATAAATAGATTTGGTGAACCAATTGTAAATATTATTAATTATTTATCTCGCTTTTTTTGCAATGGAATGCTATTCTCCCAAGAATCTAGCTTTCTAGATAGACAACTAAGCATAGTGAATGAGATGCTATGTAATTCATAAACATGAAACTATTCTTTGCTCATGAGCATATTGCTTTTGCAGGTGGAAATCTGCATAATTGTAGTCATTAGATATGTTGTTCATTGGATAGATATTTGGGTAGCACATATTTAATTTAAAATTGCGGAGATGAAGAAACAAAAGAAGTGATTTTGGGCTGCAAGGTATGTAGGGAAGTGTTAGAAAATTTGTGGTATTTCTCATCACTTTAAAATTCATGGTATTTGCCAAGAAATTATAAGTTATGTTGTTTGCCATGGATTTTATAACACTTATGGCTGCATACCTACAAGCCAAGAGTGGTTTGATGTGCATGCATCATATTTTCCACATGGTGGTTATTTCAATTGCATGTTGCATATACATCTACTTTTGCATGGCTCCAAAAAAGGAATTTATCACTCCCAACTATATAATGCTAGCATATCAATAAATAGATTTGGTGAACCAATTGTAAATATCATTAATTATTTTTAGTTTCACATTGTCTTTATTGGTTTTGCACATATACTTAGTTACTTTTAATGCTTCCTTTTTTTTTTCCAATGGATTGAGTAGAATATCTTTTTTGAAGTCAACTAAATCATTGTTTCCCCACAAAACAAGGCATACCTTTTAATTCAATTATTCTGAAAATGGAAAATATGTGTTGTGCCATCACATTCTTCTTCTCGTGAGGCTTGTTTATTCGTTTTCCATGAAAGATGGTGTAACTTAGTCCTCAATTGGACTATGCACATCTTTCCTCTCTAAGTGTTATTTGTTCTTATTCTATTTGATCATCCATTTATTACTTTGGTTTAACTAAGTCCTAATTTTTTCCATACACCAATTATAGAACATCTTTTTACTAAAATCAATCAATGAAAATATAATATTTTTTTACTTTCAATTTCCTTGTAATGGACTAATTGTGTGTCCTTTCTACTTGTGACAATTTTATTATACTACTACTAACCCATAAAATGCATGGATAATAATACTTTTATTTACAAAATTATGGAGTAAATACTATTTAGAAAAAGTATTCATATATTAAAGATCTTTCTTTTTTGAAAAGATCGTTAGTGATGACCATCATAACTAATATTCAAATAATAAATAATCACAACAAATAACATGAAAGTAAAAAATTATCTAGCACCACACAAGCATTGCAACAAATATGCCCTACCTAAATTTATGGACAAACTTTTTCAAAGAATATATTTTTACGGTATACAACTTGGGAGGAAGTTTTCCATGTATTAGTATCCATATGTATCTTATGATAATTAAATCATAATCAATCAATTGAACCCAGACAAAAACATCAAATATAGATGTGCATCTAGGCCTAACAACTATTAAAATAAAATACATATAAAATTATATCATACCTTAAATTTTGGAGGGAAATCATTATTAACAACAAAACTAATTATTTAAAAATTTAAATTGTATTTAATTTTTTATTAAAAAACCATTCTTCTAAGATTATTTTTATAATCAATTTCCATCTAAAAAAAATGATCTGTAACGCAAAGATCAATTTTTCGTTCTATGCAAATGGTTCTTAATCTCCCATGGATTGTGTTATCTTAAGATAATTAAATAATAATCAATCAATTCATTGATTAACCTAGACAAAAATATCAAAGACCAATTTCCTCTTTTATGCAAATGGTTCTTAGTCTTGGAATGCATTGACTTATCTTAAGATAATTAAATAATAATTAATCGATTGATTGATTAACCTAGACAAAAACATCAAATATAAATGTGTATCTAGGCCTAGCAACTATTAAACTAAAATACATATAAAATTATTTCATACCTTAAATTTTGGAAAGAAATTATTATTATTAACAAAACTAATTATTTGAAAATTTAAATTGTATTTAATTTACCAAATGTAATTTATTAAGAGAAATTTTATTAAAAAATCATTCTCCTAATATTATTAATTAAAATCATTTAAAAAGAATTATTGTAATTAAAATTATTGATGATTAATTGCTTGAGATTGCAATTAATGGATACATTGGAAATAATCAAGATGACCTACGGTTTTATTTTGCATTTCCATAATCAATTTGCAACTAAAAATAATTGATATTAGGCATTAGAAATCAATTCCATTTTAAGTCCTCTATAACGTCTTCTTGTTACATAAGTCAAATTCATATCTTTTAATGCACACATAGCTTTGCTTTAATTGATCTATCCATCTAATTATCCATATAAATATATAAATTGATTTTCGAACATCACTATTCATTACAATGTACTCAACAAATCTTATCCTCATTCACCTCCTACTATAAACTAACTTCACATTATTCCATATTGAATTATTAACATGCTTTCCCTTTTTTGACTCATTGAAACAATTGCAAATATTACTCAATATTTATACTTCATGTCCATGCGACTGCTAGTTATGTTAATATATAGATGAATTACGACTTTTATATCAATTGATTTTTTTTATAAATTATAAAAAATAAAAAATAAAAAAATTCAAGTAAAAATAAAATAACATTGAAATTGTATATTTTTTATAATATATTAAAATTAATGATATAATTATATATTGAAGATATGAAATAAATAATTTATTAAAATTTTAAATAAACTAATACAAATATATTAATATCTATCCAACTTATATCATAAATTCATTATAAATAATTTAAAATTAATATTTTTCATATTTTCTCAATAAATATATTGAAAATAATGTATACGAAAGCTATAAATACCAAATTCATATTAATTCATAATAAAATAAGCCAATTGATACAAAACAAAGTGATATGTTTTGTTCATTGCTTGTACTGAATATGACTTATTGCATTCTAAGAAGAAGATTCTTTAATAAAACATATATATTAGTTAACATAAGGATACGCAATCTTGTAATTGGTTACTTAAATTATTTAGGTGCATATGCAAAGAGCGCATGGGAAGGGTCGACGGTAGCCTAGATGCCTTTCTTATCCTGCAAATGAGCACCCAGACATGTTGTGTACAGCTGTGAAGGGTCACAGTCAACGTTCTAATTCAATCATAACAGACGAGACTACATTAGGGAGATGGAGGCAGTCTACACGCCATTGTCCATTCAGTGATTTCAAAGGTTTAACAGGAGGAGAAGGAGAAGCTGAAGATGAGCACTGAGGAATGGTCCACTGGCCTCTTCGACTGTGCTGAAGATCGATCCAATTGTATAACTATTTATATATTGTAGACATATGATTTCCACAATTCGTAATTTTAGAGCATGAAACTTCTGAATTTGACTGTATGAGTTTTTTCCTCTCTTAACATTTCAAATTCATTGTTAGAAAAATAAGACAAACATGAGATTTGATCTGAAACATTGAGAGAGAAAAAACTCATACAGTCAAATCCAAAAGTTTCATACTCTATTTATATATTACTTTCCTCCTCTCCATATGATTGATTATATGTTAATAATACTAATGGAAATGTTGTGTGATTGTAGGTTGCCTCACATGCTGGTGCCCGTGCATCACTTTCGGGCAGATGGCGGAGATAGTGGACGAGGGTTGTCCGCGTAAGACTCATAGCACCAATCTAATCAAGAAATGTTTTATTTATTGTAAGTTATTGTTGTGTGGGAGGGCTGAAAGGTTGAAGTTGATGCAGCATGCGCTGTGAGCGGGGTCATCTATGGGCTGCTTTCCTTGACGGGGATTGCGTGTTGCTGCTATGCGTGCATGTACCGAGGCAGGATGCGAGCCAAATTTAACTTGCCCGAAGAGATCTCTGAAAAGAAACAGCGTACGGTTATAGGGCCAAATGGTGAATGGAATACTCAGACCTCATACTACGAGTGCAATAGTGGTAAATACTTGTCCTTCACGTAATTTGAATGTTAGAACCTTTCAATATAATAGAATAACTTTCGGAGAACCCTTATGCAGATTGTATGACCCATTGTTGTTGCCATCGATGCGCGATGTGCCAGGAATACAGAGAACTCAAACATAGAGGATATGATCCTGCTCTCGGTAATACATTTGTCTTGCTAGATCTTAACTTTTAGAATTGCTCAGCTGGTTTTGGGGTTGATTATTTTGGTTTGTCGAAGGTTGGAAGAAGAACCTGCAAAGACAACAACGTGAGATGGGGACGGCCATGGAACCTCCTGCCAATTCAACCATGGCAAGATGATCCCATCGCTCATATCATTTCTGTTTGATCAAGGCGTTTCTGAATTTCAATGGCTGTTTTCAATAGTTATCTCTGGATTTATATTGTAAGGTGGAGATTAATACTACAGAATTTAGCAAAGTTGGTGTGTAACTATAGCTGCATCATTACACAAATGTGATGTAATAATTACCTTAACCATCTACTTTTAAAATCAAATAATCGAATGGTGTAAGGTATAAATTCATTCCTGACAGGTTGGAGTGTACGTACACCATCTCTTACAAGAGTTGGGCAATTTTCTATTTTCTTTTCGCTTGCCTATTGTCTAAGGTTGTGAAATATTTATAAAGCTGGTTTTCTTGTGCACCAATTAATGCATTTTCTCGATGGTTTTATTTGGTCCATTGGTTTGACCGATTCAAATGGTCCACTTAATCCCAAGTTATTCAATCCAAATCTAATATCAATTGATTAGATCCATTTATGTTTAATCTCTTAGTAATCAAGTGAATGCACCCTAGCATGTGCAAGGACCCTTTTAAAAAAACGGTATCATGTTAGAGCATTTGAAATTTATGGTAAGAGATCTTTTGGAGGATAGAATATTTCTTTCACTAAGGTTTTCCTCACAAGATGCCTTTTTCTTATGGATCTTCTATTTATACATGTTTGTTTATCTAGTTAATTAATAAAAGATAGAATCATATAATAGTATTATTAAATCATTTACAATTAGATGTGATGTAGAAAAATTAATTTATCTTTTCGCTATGTAATTTTCAAATTGAATATTTAATGAATATTTTGTATAATAAATTCATATGTTATTTGAAAGAATTTTTTTTTTCTTAAAGTTTAAATTTTTTATTTTTAATTTATATTAAACCACTAAGAATATGAAGCTCTATAATAGTGATAATATATGAATACATAAATGAATATTCAACATTTTAGGTGTTAATTCAAGTGTTTATAAAATTATAAAATAAAATATTGTGAAATGTTAATAAGAAGAAAAATCCATAAAAAAATATCAACTAGTATGCCACAATTAGGAGATTATTGGTGTTAGAACATTTTACTTTTGCATAAAAAATAATGCTTTCCTTTAAATAGATTTCACATGAACTAGTAATTATTCATTAGTATGATTAAAGATAATCATTTATAGATTAAGAAATGGATATAATGTGTTTCGGATGCACAAAACTTGTAGTTCATTTTAAAGAAAGCCTAAAAGTGTTAGGTGGATTATGCATGAATTTATATATAGTTTAGGTATTGATGGACTAGAAGTTCCTATATACGCTAGATTACTATAAAACACATATAGGGTGTGTGTGTGTGAATGAGAGAGAGAGAGAGAGAGAGAGAGTGAATAAATTTGTGTGAGTGAGTGAGTGAATAAATGCACACAATTTTTTATGTTTAGAGGATGCCTCTATATATTTTTAGTATGAAAGAGATCAATGTGGATGTGTTGAGTAAGAAATTATGAACTAATAAATTTTGAATTAGATTAGTTGAACTGATAAAGTATGAATTAGCTTTGTGTGAACTAATAAATTATGAATTAGCTATGTGTTTGATCCAATATATTTAGAGGCCTTGTGGCAACATATGTGAACTTGAAATGAAAGAGAACAATGAATCTAGGTGTTCATTATTTTTTGAGAAAAAATATGAGCTAATAAATTATAAATTATGTGTGTTTAATTTAATAGATTTAAAAGATACAAGCCTACATATGTGAACTTGATATGGAAGCTAAGTGTTCATTATTTTTAGGAAAATAATTATGAGCTAATAAATTATGAATTAGGTTAGTTGAACTAATACATTATAAATAAGCTATGCTTGAACTTATAAATTTTGAAATAAAGTTATATGTGTTCAATAATATGCTTATATGAGACATTCCTTTATGCATGAACTTGATATGAAAGAGATCAATGTACCTAGATGTTCATTATTTTTGAGTAAAAAATGAGCTAATTTTATTGTGATTTAGGTTAGTTGAACTAATAAATTACAAATTAGGAAGTAACTTTTTAGAAAGTGTTATTAAATTGTCAAACATCACCTATAATGTGTAGCTATTGGTTAAAAAATATTTTCATAAATAAGGGAAAGAGTCATAACCAAGATATATACTATAAAGAGACATTTCTGATATATACTTGGGAATTAATAAATCAATCATATTGTGAATTCTAAAGTTAAAACATGTGAGATGTTCAAATCAATAAATTATTAACAATAAAAAGTTATATTAACACTTGAAATAGATCTCATTGAGATATTTTGTGAACATATTATCACCTAAAACTATTACATTTGATACAAGAGCATCCAATTTAGTAGCCTCTTAAGTGGCACCTATAAGAGTCCATAGGGATAACATTGTGTTGGAACACAACTATCTACTAAGGGGGGGTGAATTAGTAGATCAATTAAAATTTATCTTTTAACACTATTAAAGTAGACTAAAAGATCACACAAAGAGATAAACACATACATACACACATTACACAAGATATATGTGGAAGACCTAAAATAGGAAAAATCATGGTGAGAACTGCTTCTCGTATCTACTGTCATAATCTAGCCTCACAATAGAACCTCACTAGTTACAATGTTTGAGGGCACCAACCCTAAGGAGACAAAAATCCCCTAATTTAAGATCAACAACTCTAAGGAAGCACCTACTCCCTAATCTGAGCACTAACTTAGTTTTTTAATGGCACCAACCAATCAAATTTACAATGAAATTTATGTGGAGGGTAAACCCACAAAATTGGTTTACAATTCCATTAAGGAAGGAAAAATTCAAGTTCGGATGGAAAAAACTTCAGGGGCTTTGCTAGAACTAGGGAGGTTCGCTAGAAGCCCCTAAAGGGTTTGCTAGAACTAGGGCGTTCGTTAGAACCTCCCCTTCTAGCGAACCCCCCTTTAATGGATTTTATTTTTTAATTGCATTAAAGGGGGATTCGCTAGAAGGTGGGGTTCTATTGAACCCCCTGGTTCTAGTGAACCTTGGTTCACTAGAACCCTCCGTTTTCCCCCTTCTCCCCCTATGGCACCAAATTTCTACAAAATTTTTCCCTTCGAAGCTTGAGTTGAGGATGAAAATGGAGGAGACTTCATAGACCCAACTATATGATGGTAGTCCTCAGAATGAGCTATCCATCAAATATAATTTTAATATGTTTTGTGGTGTTATTATGTGTTTGTTTGTTTGGTTTGATTAAACATAGGTTTTTCACTAAAATCAAACTCTCTATTCTGCACATGTGGAA
>VDFB02320551.1:0-128826 GCA_007258455.2 Sequoia sempervirens | reverse complement strand
CAATTATTTTGGTAAGTTTTAAATCCAAGCTATTATTACAACCATCCCCAATATACGAAGCCCATACATGAAACAATGTTGCCATGAGAATTCCCCAAACAATAAACATGGTGAGGAGTATATATCAACGCTTCCTACATCGAATTTGACATACATACACTTTTGGACAAAGCAAAAAAGAAACAAAACACAAGAATACAAACACAAAATTTTTTTGTGCTTATATACTTGCAAGCAACATAACATTGCTACACATGAATCCAACATATGCAATGCATATATATGCAACTCAAAAACAAAATCCACACCAATATATATAAATTTGATGTTAGATGCAAATATATATGCATTCTTGATTGTTTTTAAATAGCTTCTAACACATTATTTAATTTATGGTTTCCATGTAGTGGTGAAAGTTGCAAAGCAATCAAATAGTCCACATAAACACATACAATAAGCAATATAATAGTCGACATATATGCACACAAAAATATTTAGCACTCTAAAGTCACCAAAGCAACTGAACAGTCTATTCCATTTACAAAAAGGCATCATTGACTTTAGGTCTATAGCCCCAGCTTATAACCAAAGTTAGAGCATGACATCCAACAATGTCTTACAGAGTACAATTGAAATCGGCAGCCTCTTAGCTAGCTAGTAGCCCTCCCCATATCACAAGACTTCCTAGTGGCCGTGGAAAAGGTGGTGGAGGTGGCTGGACCATGCTAAGAAGATATAGAATAGCAATCAACAATGCCTTGTAGAAAACAAAATAAAGTGTATAGTGTTGCAACCATCAACAAAAAAAAAAAGCCTTCAATGAGATAACCATGATTTCAACAAAGACCTAGAAAATAATTTTTCCAACTTGAACCTATCAATAGATGTAAGAACAAATATAGATAAGTTTAAATCTAGGCACATATGGTTGTTTCCTAGGAAAATGAATTAAACATCACTTGACACAACTTGTGGGAGCATCATTGCTTTATGTATGGGTTGCATATTTTTCCGACGGGTGGAATAATAGGTTGCATTGAAAACTCAGCTCAATAATTGAGAACTTTAGATTATTTTCAACTAGACATTGTTTAGTCTAGAGCTGCACTTTCAACTAAACAAAATACATCGTCACCCACATCTATACTTCACAATGCAAGTACAAATATATGTGTGTGTGTATGTATAGCATTATATGCAATAATGGCTATGAACAAGTCTATAATTATCACTGGACATTCTATAGGAAATATTAGAACAAAAAGAAAGTTATATGCAAGTCCACTAAAATGGAAGACACATAAATAGCTATAGATAGACTGCTCCCAAAATAGCCAGCAAACAAAAATGTGAATAACTCAAATATAAATAAGTCAGACTATACACCAAAAGGGATGCAAATGCAAGCAAAGCGTGTTTGTATTTTGCTGAATGCACATGGTAAACAACCAATACAAGAGTCAGAAACAAAAAATAAACAAGGAATAGACTTATAGGATTGGTGTCGAAGGGTTGTTGAGCAGCTTGGGGAGATCTAGAGTCCACCGACATTGATGGGGCTTCTCTTTGAAAAGGACAGAGCTGCAATGATGATGAATGGCCACAAGATTTATTACGACAACAACACAATAGCCAAAGATTTAATTAAACCAACCTAGAGCATACATTGTCCATCAGTGCGATTAATGGCAGCATCAATGTTCCATATAACAACAAAAATTGAACTTATCATTTCAACAATGTCCCAACAAAAATTAGCATAGCAATGACTATGTATCAATGTTGTTTGCACCCATTGTGACATACATACATATGTACACATAGGGGAGGAATGAATTTCTGATTTATGCCCTTCATTTTGTCACCATGGTTACAATGCTAAAAAATAGTGAATGATATACAATTTATGTTGATTTCCATAAGGAATTCTTCATTGTTATACTCTAGGCTAGGCTACATTGTATCATTTTCAACAAGGTGTTGTTGAGAAGGCTATATTGTTTTGATTTCAGATAAGGTGCTATTTATAAAAAGGTTGTATTGTTTGTTAATATCAATATTGTTTGATCTATGGATTGCATGTATTCATTTTGCAACCATCACCCAATGCAAAGAAACCAAAATAACCTCCAACCACCTTCACAAAAGCTTTTTAGTTATTATTTCTCCTAGCCTCAAGAAGGACTTGTTACAATGATAGCCTGTATCTTAAGTGTGTCAAGAAAGATTAGTTTTACCATTGATGAAAGTGTTGGACAATGTATGTTCTTGCTCAGGGGTTTATGTTTCAGGTTATGCTAGCAATGGAAAAAAATAGTTAATCTTATACACATTGTGTTAAATTCCATTTCCCATTGTTGATTATGACTATTTCATAATACTTTTTTTTGCATTTAATATTGTATATGTAGATTTTTGTTGATAATTGAAATGAAATCAAGCAGTATGAGAGCCAAGAATGGCTTTTGGATAACAACATTAACTCTATAATATTAACTATTTTATTATGCATTGCAAATGAAAGTATATAGCTAAAGGTAGAGAACAACAATTAGCATTGCGTTATGGAAAACAACATAGACTATTTTAATATATTGCAACCATTTGCATAGAATGGAAGCCATAAATGGGACAATATTAATTTTCCTATGTGTAGATTTGTATGTATGTCAAAGTAGATGTGAGGAATGTACATACGTAATCTTCCCAATGTTTATTATTTTCTAAAAATAGTTATTTGTCTAAACCTTAATAGGGCATACTTCAAATGATATACTTTATATTAACTATTATATACAACATTGAAGCCTTTTTCCTAATTATTTCTTTTTGTTATACAATTTATGTTTGATTGCATTATGCATTGTTACTTACTATTCTCTGGCTTAGGATATGTTGTTTTATTTTCAATAGGGTGCTACTAAAGAGGGTATAGTATTTCAATTTTTGATAGGGTGTTGTTGGAAAGGCTAGTTTCTCTCAACTTTTGATAAGGTTTCATTCTTCATGTGCAACAGTTGTACAGGAGCAAGCCATTGTGGCACCAAAATTAATTGTTGTATGGTATCCATATTGTGGGGATGGTTGTAATTACACCTAATATTCTACACCTCAGGAAACATACCATAAGCAGGTGCAAGCAAACATTGAAAAGCTGGAGGCGGTTATTGGCGTGCCGTGGGAAAAGGGTGATAGATTTTCCACCATGTAGGTGCAAAATGTTTCCAGGATTTAACATTGGATGGCATCAACATCAATTGTTTCAATGCTTCCCATCGGCTAGCAGGAGGCATATTTCCTGATGCACAGACAAAGAGGGCCACCAAAATTGAATGATGGTTCGCAGCATCATTAATTGTTGTATGCACCCTGTGCACTAGTGATGGTTGTAATAACACCTCGCGTTTAACACCTCGGGCTACAGAACAGATATCTGGGGAATTTTCAATAGCGAATGTCTGGGGAATCTTTGACCAGGCTACACTATTTTTGATAACATGCTGCTATAAAGGTTGGTTTTGTCACTCTTGATAAGGCCTCGCCTAGAAAAAATATATTTTAAATACATATATACATATATACACATATATATATACATTAAATAAAAATCACATATACACACACACATATACACATATATATAGATAGATAGATAGATAGATAGACATACACACATACACACACACACACATATATATATATATATGCATATATATATACATATACATATATACATACATATACACATATATATATATATATATATATACATACATATATATACACATATGTATATATATACACACATGCGTATATATATACACATATATGTATATATATAGACATTATTCATTGTTGTTGAATAGCTTTGAACATATTATTTCATTTATGATTTCCATGTAGTGGAAATAGTTGCAAAGCAATAAAACAGGGCACAGAAACACACAACAACAATGCAACATAGAAACAAACAATATTGGTTACAACAGTGACCAAGATGGAAAATCTGAGTGAAAAACACATGGATTCACAGTAACAAGCCAACACACAAATAAAAAATATTTCCTTCCACCCATCGTAGCTTCATGGAAACCATGAATGACAATTATATATTCTAATTTTCAAGAGGGGGTTGTTGAGGAGGCTATATTGTTTCAATTTGGGAACTTCTTTGGGTTTCTCTTTATGGCTTCCGTTTTCTGCCTATGCTTGGAACAGAATAAAATTGTTAACGTTATCTAGTTTTTGTTGGATGTTGCTATGTATGTCTGACCATATTATCCCATGCTTGAAAAGGCACTGCTGAGGAAAGACTATCATAGCTTTGGCTATATTTTTTGCATTGGTTTATTACTGTACATTTTTTGGTGCTTTGTGCAATTAACCATGTGTTCATGTTATACAGTCTATGTTTGATTCCATTATGCATTGTTGATTATTGTTCTCTAGCCTAGGCTATATTGTGCTATTTTCGATAAGGTGTCACTGAAGAGGCTATAATATTTCAATTTTTGACAGGGTGTTAAAAATCCTAGATTCTACTAATTTTGTTAATGATTTTGTTTAGAAAGAATATATATTAATATTAATATATATGTATATATATTTGTATATATATATGTATATATATTTGTATATATATATGTATATATGTATATATATGTATATATGTATATATATGTATATATATGTATATGTTGTTTTAATTTTCTCAATAAGTTGTTGATGGAAGACAATATTGTTTGTTAAAAGAAATATTGTTTTGTTTATGATTGCATTATGTATTATCATTCTACATGGGTTTTAGGATATAGTTTTGTAGGTTTCTCCATTTGAGTTGTTGTTGAAACCAATTGTTTGATTGATGGCTTCCCATTTTGTGGTTATGGTTGGAAAAAAATAAAATAGTTAATGTTGTTGATTCTATGTTTGGTTACATTAAGTATTGTTGATTATTGTTCTCTGCCTTAGGCTATATTGGGTATATTTTAATATTAATATATATGTATATATATGTGTAAATATATACATATATACATGTACATATATACATATATTTACATATATGTCAATTTTCTACGGTTTTCTCTTGATGGCTTGCATTTAGTGACTATATTGGCAACAAAATAAAATTGTTGATGTTATGCAGTTTTTTGTCAATTATTATTGTCTAGCTCAACCTTTATTGTCTCATTTTCAATAAGGTTTTGTTTAAAAGGCTATATTGTTTCAATTTTTGATAAGGTGCTATTGATAGAAGACAATATTTTTTTTTTAAATAAATAGTGTTTCATTTATGGTTGCATTATATGGCTATCATTTTGCATGGGTTATGTGGATATAGTTTTGTGGGTTTCTCCATCTGGGTCACTATTAAAACCAATGTTGTTTAATTTATGGATTTTGTGTTGTGGTTATGGTTGGAATAGAATAAAATAGTTAATGTTGTACACTCTATGTTTGGTTACATTAGGTATTGTTGATTATTGTTCCCTACCCAAGGCTATACTGTTTCATTTTTAGATAAGGTGTTATTGAAAAGGCTATATTCTCCATCTGGGTCATTGTTGAAACCAATGTTGTTTAATTTATGGCTTCAATTTTGTGGTTATGGCTAGAAAAAAATAAAATAGTTAATGTTGTTGATTCTATGTTTGGCTACATTAGGTATTGTTTATTATTGTTGTTTGCCTTAGGCTAGATATTGGGTATATTTTAATATTAATATATTTGTATATATATGTGTAAATATATATATATACATGTACATATATACACATTATTTATATATTATTGCCAATTTTTATGGTTTTCTTATGTTCTATGCATTTAGTGGCTATGTTGGCAACAAAATAAAATTGTTGATGTTATGCAATTTTTGTCGATTGTTATTGTCTAGCTCGGCCTATATTGTCTCATTTTTTATAAGGTTTTGTTCAAAAGGCTATATTGTTTCAATTTTTTATAAGGTGTTGTTGATAGAAGACAATATTGTCTGTTAAAAGAAATATTGTTTCATTTATGGTTGTGTTATATGGCTATCATTCTACATGGGTTTAGTGGCTATGTTGGCAACAAAATAAAATTGTTGATGTTATGCAATTTTTGTCGATTGTTATTGTCTAGCTCGGCCTATATTGTCTCATTTTTTATAAGGTTTTGTTCAAAAGGCTATATTGTTTCAATTTTTTATAAGGTGTTGTTGATAGAAGACAATATTGTCTGTTAAAAGAAATATTGTTTCATTTATGGTTGTGTTATATGGCTATCATTCTACATGGGTTCTGTGGCTACAGTTTTGTGGGTTTCTCCATCTAGGTTGCTATTGAAACCAATGTTGTTTAATTTATGGCTTCCATTTTGTGGTTATGGTTGGAATAGAGTAAAATAGTTAATGTTGTACACTCTATGTTTGGTTACATTAGGTATTGTTGATTATTGTTCTCTGCATTAGGCTATATTGTTCCATTTTCGATATGGTGTTGTTGAAAAGGCTATATTATTTCAATTTTTGATAAGGTTCTATTTAGAAACGAGTATATTTCTAAATGGCTTTGTCATTGTTAATTCTCGAGAAGGTACTCCTGAGAAGGTTATATTGTTTCAATTTTTGATAAGGTTTTGTTGAGAAATGAGTATATTTTTACTTTCATTTCTCACTATGAATCTGTGTGGGTTCCTCTTTATATATACATATATGTATGTATAAATATACATATATATATATGTATATATATATATATATATTTCTTAATTTAGATGCACATATATACACATTATTGATTGCACTCTATAGAAGAGTATATAGCCATGGGACAATAACCTCTCAAAAATTCCACAGGCATTCGCTATGTTATCAAAAACTTTAAAAGGCAGTCATTGCCTATAACCATCGCCACTACACGTACAAACCATACAACAATTAATCCTAATGCCATTTCACTGGCCTTCTCTATCAGTGTGCCAAACACTTTTCATTTAAAAATAAAAATAAATTCACCACCTTTTCACCGACCACACTAAATGTAATCCATAAATGAAATAACATAGCCTAAGGTAGACAACAACAATGAACAATACCATATGCAAACCAACATGAACTACATAACATTAACTATTTTATTGCATTGCAACCATCGCCACAAAACGAAAGCCATAAATGAAACAATATTGTTATCAGCAGTCACCCCGAAGGCCAAACCCACAAAACACTAAAAATCACAGTGACAAACCCATACAAAAACATCCCTGCAAAAGCCAAACCATAAATCAAACAATATTGGTGTAAACAAACTATATAGTTTTTTTTCAACAAAACCTTATCAAAAAGGTAACAATACACCCTAAAACAATGCAACCTGTATAACATTAATTATTTCATTGTGTTGCAACCATTTCCACAAAAACATGACTTTCAATAGTGGCCCACATGAAAAACCCACAAAACACAGAAAGCTTACAGTAACAAACTGATTCAAAACCTTTACCAAAAAATGTGAACCATAAATGAATCAATATTGGTTTCAACAGCAACCCAGATGGAAAAATTCACCAAAAACACACCGGATTAACTATTTTGCAACCATTCACACAAAATGGAAGCCATAAATGAAACAATATTGCCAACAGTCACCCACATGCCAAAACCCACAAAACATAAAAAATCTTGGTTTCAAGATTCACCAAAAACACACTGAATTGACTATTTTGCAACCATTCACACAAAACAAAAGCCATAAATGAAACAATATAGCCAATAGTCACCCAAATGTCAAAACCCACAAAACTATATAGTCTTTTCAACAACAATTGACACAATGAAACAATATTGGTTTCAAGAGTAACCTAGATGAAAAAACCCACAAAAAACACACAAATTCAACACAGGAAACACAAAAAATAAACAATATTCCCTTCCACCAATGGCGGCTACACAAAAACCATAAACCAAACAATTTAGACTAAGCTACAAAGCAGCAATCAACAATCCCCTTTGGAAAATAACATAAACTATTTTAGAAATACTTGACAAATAGTTTTTTCAATATGCACCTCTTCCTACTTCCTTCAAATACACCTCTTCCCACTTGCTTTCTTTTCCCTCTGTTCTTTCTCCACTGCCTACAAAAAATGGGCGCAAAATTATCACAACCCACACTTTTCTAGTGCTTTTGCAACCATCAACGCATGCAAAAAAACAAAAAATAACCTCCAACCACCTTCACATAAATTCCACAGCTGATGAATGCACTTGCATCTTCACAGAAGCTTTCCCTCCTCACTCATGCAACTATATTAAACAACAAGATAAACCCAGAGAATGACACCCAACAATGCATTATCGAAAATTGCACAGACATTTGCTTTGTTTTCTGAGGACTTTAAAGAAAAATGTTACTTGCACCATCACCACTACATGGAAACCATACAAATGTTGATGCCATTTCGCCAGCCTTCTCTATCATTGTGCCAAATGCTTTTTATTTAAAAAATAAAAAAATAATCTGCCACCTTTTCCATCGCACCGGAGACCTCAAAAATGGAAGGCTGATGAAAATTTGACCAAAAGTTCACCAAAATGGGAAAACAACCCGCCACCTTTTCCCCAATGCCGAGAAAAGTCTAAAACTAGGGAAGGCTTATGAAAATTATGACCAAAGTTCACAAAATAGCCTATAGGCTAAAAAATGGTACCATGCACCTCTGTTAGATATGAGATTGGAGCATTTATGAGTGTTGTGCTCCATGACCTACAACATTTGGCCTCCTATCATTGTTGTAAGTTGTGTTGCAATGTATTTTCCATATATTCTTCTTTCCCTATACTTATCAACATTATAGACAAGTCTGTAATGCCCCGCCAAGCAAGCCCAAAGGATACATTACGTCTAGCATTTATGGCACCAATTTTTTTTTAAAAGGTACTAATATACATCATAATAATCATACATCACATGATATGAAACTAAACATGAACTACATATAACAAATCCTTCGAGTTTACAAGACTACATTACTTTTCACAACAACTTTATTACATCACATGAAAGGTAGTATACACCAGTATTCATAAGATAACATGAGCATGGTTAACACATTAATCAAGGATTACAATATTACAATGCCGTTTCCCAACATGAATGGGAAAGATACAATAATATGGAATGATACATCTGAAATGAAGGAGTACAAAGCTTCAATACTGAATCCAAACTCTGGTACAACTCAGGAGTCATTGCAAGGTACAATTTCGCACTTCTCAAATGACGATTGGGGACCCAATGGGGTGCATAGCACGTTCCACCCAACCACGTGGACCCGAAGGCCCACCCCCCGTGCTAAGAGATGACAAGAAGGATCCCCAACAATAACCATCATACAAAACAAGGATACAAGACTTCACAACAAGATCCACAATAACATAAGGCAATCTTAACACAAGATATAACCAACACAAGATGTGCCCAACATAAGGAATAACCAATAAATCATCAACATACAAATGCCAACATGTGCTTCCAGAGACCCAAGTATAACATAGAGGGAAACAAAACATACATGGTTGTTAAAGGAAGAGTGTCATCACAATGTTGCATGGGTTACCCTGGCGAATCTTCCTAGGTCCCGACCCCCAACTTGGGTTACCCTGGTGACCTCTTACGAAACCCGGCCCCACATGCAATCCAATGCGGCATCAATTATCTTTCATAAGGACAAGACAATGACTTTGCCATTCCAGGCCTTCTCAACTCATCTCAAGTCCATACAAGCACTTGAGTCGTGAGTGAGGTATTCACTTATATCTTGTTAATGTGTGATTCTATCCAAAACCCCTAAATAAATATTATCGTTTTCACTTGATTAATAAACTTCCAATGAGTTACCCTAAGACCACTTCTGGGTCTCGGCCCCCATTGAAAGCCACTCCCCTTATGAACAACAAAACTCAAAAGACACTATAAGGGTAAGCCCCATGCACAACATATAAAGTCACAAGTTAAATTGCATTAAGCAAGACATACATCATCCTACTCAAAATCTTCATAATGAAACTAATTTCAAGTGCAAGGCTAAACCCATAACATCGAGTACTAGACAAAATCATTTAACCACCTGCTTTCAGGTGAATCAACATTAAACTCAAATAAATACTTCAAGCTCAGTATGGGTTACCCAAGGTGAATCCTCCCAGGTCACCGGCCCCCATACCAACCCTTGCAAGTTAAAATAAAAACCATATCCCCTCTAATCTCTGGAAGACTCACAAAATGCAAGGAATGACTACGATAGCAAGATATCAAAGAACTATTTTCACTCCACTCTTTACGAGTTGACAAATATAGAAATGAGTGATAACATCACAAGGAGGTAATCAAAATTTATACATTCATCTCGATACAAATTCAATGACGAATTCACAATTTTCTCAGTAACCATTTGACACAAAGGACTCTCCCCATTAAGCATTAACCCAAAAAGAACGCATTACCAACTCAACCACGATAATCAAAAAGAAAATCATTCACATAACTAACACATTTAGTCAAGCATAATAACCGCAAAGAAAAATACTTCACATTCAAAATAATCTCTCGACTTAACTATTTTGTTCAATCATTAGTTTGTATCTTCAATCAGCTATCCAAAGATTAACTACTTCCCAATTTCAACATAATGCTATTTACATTATAAACTTCTAAATATTGAAGCAATCGCTGAAATATTAATAACATACAACTATAGGTATCTATATAAGAAATGTTCATCTATTTATTCTTTCGGAATTACTCATTTAGGGTTGATGCAAGAAGTTGGGTACACAAAAAGCTCAAAAAGTGAAATGTTTTTACTGTTTTTCAGAATTTGTCACACTTGGACTGAAAAATTGAGGCACTTCCACAATTAATCTTAAAAAAATTCAGTAATATGAAATTTAGATTTTGAATCTAGTTTCCAAATATGTAAATTATTAAAATACCCAGTTTATAGAAATTACATTTTGATAAGGATCTATAAAAACCACTTTTTAAAAGTCCCTTTTTTTTACCATACCAAGCAGGTGTACGGACAACACTTTTTGACCCAAATAAAATTATTTTGCTAATTCCTTTTAGGAAAAGAGAGCTAACAACATGAAGTTTGGTTTTGGATTTTTTTGTAATTTTTGGTTGAATATTTTTTTTTTATTAAATTTTTATTGGCCTTAATTGATGTTTTTTCAAATCAACGTGTACGGACAACATAATTGGACCTAAACAAAATATTTTTTGACTCTTTTTTTTCATTGTGTAGAGAATTGTCTGAAGTTTGGTCCCATATAATTTTTTTTACAAGAAAATCAACCAATAAAAAGTTATTAAAAAACCAAAAAAACCTGATATTTCAAGTTTAAGGACTAGTTTGCTTAGAAATTAATTAAAAAATAGCAAACGTAATCCAATTTTAACAAAAATTATATATTTAGAAAGTAGACATTTTGTTCTCTAATGGGTTTTAATTTTATAGACTCATTTAGAAAAAAAATCCATCATCTATGTTGTCAAAGTTGGACATTCTTCTTCAATCTGCCTTAGTTTTTTAGTTGCAGGTCAAAGGCTAAGGCTCGGATTTACAAGCCTTTTCCGAGCCTAAAACCGAGGCAGCATGTGGGTTGGGAATTTTGAATTTAAAAAATGCATACATGTTTTTACAAAACGTGTATTAAGTTACAAAGCATATCGTTCCTTACTGATTATTTAAAAAATAAATACTTTTTAGAAGCGATGCATTTTGAGTTCAAAAGCGTTAATGCGCGTTTCTAAAAATAAAAACAATAATTATAAAATCATTATGCATTATATAATGTCTGTTTGATAGTGCATATGCATTTTTTAGGATCGGTACCGATCCTAAATCTGTTTTTAATAGCAGCGTACGATTTCTCTGAATTTTTTTTTTGCCGAAACTTCCCTCTTCGTGTACCCTTTTGCTTTTACCCTTTAATTAACTATTATTTTTAATTTCTATATTTCGATACTATATATAAAAGAGAAACTATACAACTCCCAAGACTCCATTTAATCTCAACCTAGGTCCCAACCATCATACCTCAGTCTAACATACAGTTGTAAGATTCTAAGGACAAATTCAATTTTTTTTTTTTTTTAGACTCTTCACTGCACTAAAGTGGAATCTCAATGACCAAACCATCGCAGAATTTTAAGCACTGAGACACTGATTTCAATGTAACGGTCAAGTGCTGTGGCTAAGACAGATTAACAGCGGAATTAGAGAGATTATCTAAACCTCTACAACATTTTATTTTCAAGTGTTGCGGATGTGACAAGTTGCCCAAGAATTCAGTTAGGTATTTCAAATCTCTACAGCCTTCTATGTTCTAACGCTGCTTTAGAGAGAGGTTCCAAACGAATCAGGAAGATTTAATAAATCTATACCCCCTACTATGTTCAAGTGTTGGAACTAGAGCAGATTGCGAATGAATTCTGGAGACTTATTTAAACGTCCACTCCTTTATATGTTCTAAGCGTTACAACAGTAATAGGTTGCTAGTGAAAACAAGGCGGTAATTTAAACTGTGATAATATTTTACTTTAAGTGCTGCTGTTGTGATAGATTGTCATCCGATTCAAGGAAAAATTGATTGCAAGTCATGAATTGCATTACATGTGTCCCTAATCTAATCCTATGTTACCAACTCAAGAATACAAGCACTCATTCGTTTAAACTCAAGAATAGGGCAGGCAGAGAATTTACAGTTACAAGTCTTATACATTATGCTATGTCAGAAACGGAAAAGAATCATTTGTCAGCTAGCACATCAACAATATTTAAAAGTGTACTCCAAAGAGGTCTAAGTGATAGTAATAAGTTGAATATTTAGTATGTCAGTATATATATAAAGTATAAAATCTAAAAATGAAACTATGGAGATAAATTCGAATGTAATCAAGGCTGAATGTAAACAACAGGGAATTCGACATGGAAAACACTTCTTGTCTCTTATCATTCTAGCATTATTGTCAAGTCCCAAATGTTATCCCCAATACTAAAGGGAAGGAGAAAGGTGAGGTGCAAATACGTGACTTAAGTTTAGGTGAAACAGTGTACAACTTTTCTTTTTGATACTATACGCATTTCTGTTTGGTAGCGAGTTTCCAGAGACGTGCTCAAGTTGAAGTTTGGAAATTAACTTCACCACGATCAATGGAAAGCTCTCTATTATATTAGACATTGAAAATGTTTATTTCCAAGTGCTGCATCCACGATAGATTATCAGTAAAGTCAAGTAGGTTATATATATATATATATAAACTTCCTATTTTGTTCAAGTGTTGCAACTGTGACAGGTTGCCAGTGGTTTCAGGGAGGCTATTTAATTTTGTACACTGCCTCAACTACAAATGTTGTAACTGTGACAGGATGCCAGTGATTGCAGCTGTGACGGGTTGCCAATGATTTCAGGGTTGCCAAACTCAAGAGGAAAAATTATAGGGCGGCGGTCTGACCAAGGCTATGTGCATCTTTAGGAAAAATGTGTGAAATATATATCAACAAACAGGGACAGATCATTGGAAGCAAACGATGACTTTAATTGCAGGGTAACCACGCTGTAATAAAAGGATTCTAAAATGCCCAAGGAGAACGAGGTAACGTTTAAGGAGATATGGGTTAATCACAAAGGAAAGAAGAGTCAATGCCAAAATTTTCATGGAGAAAACTACAAGAATCTTCTGAACAAAACAACTCGGTTAGACTAAAATCCGCCAGTTAACTTCCTAAAACTTGATTTGTATTAGAATATATATATCATACGAATCTGGACTAAAACGTTGGAGTTCGTTTAACTAAGGGAAAAGTACAGTACCATAAGAGCTAACAATCTCATGGTTGGGCAACGTCCTCAATGGGTAAACTTACAGTCATGAAATTTCTATTATTATTCTACAGGAGATTGCACAGAAAAAAGTTGAACTACAGGACCTCTAAACTCGAGATCTTAAGATATCCTCTACCGATTGCAGATTGACATAATAAGGTTTTCAACAGTTCTGAGTGCCATCTTATTTAACATAACAGGAATATAAATCTGTTTTGATTCCCTCCAGAACTTAATTGGAATAGAAAGACACCAAGAAATTGAGACTGAACACAACAAATTTTCGTTTTCTTCATAATTAAATAAAACTGAAACAATAAAAAGAACCTGGACTTTTGCTTGACCGAAATGAAGTTTGCTGCAAAGCTTCCACCTTCAGTTTGCAACGATAGCACCTTCTTCAACCCTCCTGTTAAACTGAAAACTTCCCAATCCAAGAAAATTCAGAAAGATGGAGAAAGTTCCAAGAAAACTTCCCAGCCAGACATTCATGGCAAGCATAAAAACCCCCTAAAAACGTGCTCCTTGGCCAAGATCCACTATCTCCCCCTCTTAACCGCCTTAACATGCAACAAAATCCTTGGTAACTAACTAAAAGTTCCTCTCTCAACTCCCCGTATGCAACCAATTATCTCGGTATGAAATTAAATTCATTCCCCCATGCAAGGAAACTGCAACCAAAAATTATGGAGAAGACTCTCACTCGAATTCGACATGCATGTTCGCTATGAGTTTGTTCACCAAACAGAACAACTTCTTTGGCAGTAATAAATGTAGTGGTAATTGCAGCAAGAAGAGCGTGTGAAGTAACTAGATCTATTTGCCAATAAAGTAGCGTAGGGATCACTCATCCTCTAAATCTTCCTACCCTTGAGAAATTAATGCAGATCTGCACATATGACTAGATGTTCAAATGCTTTTCTTATCTAATTCGTTGATGGCATGATTAAGTTCACACTCTGAGGTCAGCAATGGACTACTGTGTAGAGCAGTGGAAGAGAGGGAAACAGTACAGGACTTAACCAATTAACTGTATGTTATTACTGACGCTGAGAGGGAGGCATCTACATTAAAAACACTGATCTTCCAAAACAATTGACATATTAGCACATTTCATAATAATTTATTTATCATATTGTTTATTTCTTACTATTTTAAATTATAACCTCCCGCTAGATTTAATTATAATGCCATAACCATGTTTAATCACTACTATACCTATATCAATTAACAATTTTATTGTGATATAATAATCAATCAAAACTCAAATCAAACTAACCAAATCAACTTAGCAACATATCATTCAATACCCAACTTCGCAGCGAGACAAAAGTAACGCATGACAACACAGATGGAGGGACACTACAAGTTCCATCTTTGAATAGTTTGTTATCAGGAGGAACATCATATTGATACATATAACATGTTCCATGATATTGAATATATGTATCATAACACTATAGAGCATCAATAAATTCATTATTGTCACTATTCTATCACAAATTAACATCATTTGCAATCATGCATGTCATACACTATATGTCTATTCTACACATTACATTATGTCTCTATGTTATCTTTTTAGCTTATGGTGAACATTCTCTATAGATATCTCTTTATCAACATATCCATCTTTTTAAAGTTGTTACATGAAAAAAATAGTGCAATATAAGAAACCATATATGGAAACAACAAAATTTCCCCTAATTTTCCATTGTGTGATATATGATATGGCTCCATTAAATTTTTGATGGGCCTTGCATACTTTTCTTGCTCAGGGGTTTGGCTAGATATGTATATATGAATTATTCTTTGTTGATGAGCATGTTGCTTTTGTAGGTGGAAATCTACATAATTGTAGTCATGGGATATGCAGTTCATTGGATAAATATTTGCGAAGTAGATATTTCACTTAAAATTGTGGGGATGAAGAAACAAAAGAAGCTATTTTGGCTTGCAGAGAGTGAAGGGAAATGTTAGAAACCTTGTGGCATTTGTCATGACTTTAAAATTCAGGGTATTTGCCAAGAAATTATAAGTTATGATATTTTCCATGTTATAACATCTCTGACTGCATGCTCTACAGCCCAAGAGTGATTTGGTGTGCATGCGTAAGATTTTCCACATGGTCATCATGTCGATTACATGTGTATATGTTTATTTTAGGCAACTCTTTATCAACATATCCATCCTTTTAAAGTTGTTACATGAAAAAAATTAGTGCAATATAAGAAATCATAGATGGAAACAACAAAATTTCCCCAGTTTCACCATTGTGTGATATATGGTACATGGCTCCATTGAATTTTTCATGGTCCTTGCATACTTGTCTTGCTTGGGGGTTTGGCTAGAGCCCATGAGGCTTCATGATTTCAATGTGGCAGGGAGGAGAAAGAGCATGAGTTTTTTGGTTTTTCCTTTCACTGACATACATTGGCTGCTACATATCCACAACATATTGTATTTTTCCAACTACATTTCTCCATGCTTGTAGAGCTATCTTTTTAGCTTGCTAATTCAACTATTTAAACCTTGTTCTTTATGATGATACCTATTTTCTTTAGGTTATGACAAAAATTATATGATGTGATTCTAAATGTTTTTTATGTAAAGAAAACCTTGCCCGTCTCTTTAAACTTACACACAACTAACAAAATTTGAAATATATTGATACAAGATTCAAGCTACGTCCAGGTTTGGTGGTAAATATTAAAGAAAAATAGAAAATTGTATAAGAGGTATTAGAATAACGCTAATTTTCTACTAAATATTATACACAAAAAACCACATTAAATAGAGCTTTAAAATATGGAGTATATGAGAGGTAAACTATAATAATGAACAACTTGTTACAAGGAATTGAAAATAACAATATCATGAAGAACAGTTTGTTATCATGAACTTCAAATAGATGAGGAAAAAAGAATATCATGAAACATATTGATACAACACATATAACATGTTCCGTACAAACCAAAGAACACATACACAGAGCAAAAAATATTGAAAGCAGTGCAAAGGTACAGGTGAATGTCATGTTTGTACTTTATACCAATTTACAAAATTTCAGAATTTTGAAACTTAAAAACAATAGTTCTTTTACAACTTCTCATTTTTTTCTACAATATTTAGTGTCAAATAATCTAGCTTGAATTTTGAATTGACAAGCCAACTGTTACATAGATTGCTTGTGTTGTATCAATATCCGCTTGCTCATAACAAACTATTCATTATTGTAGCTCACCTCTTCTATTCTCCATGTTCTTAAGTTATATTTATTGTGTCTTTCCTTTTTAATGTTCACCATGGGATGCTAAGGCTTCTGTTTTGCAAATATGAACATAATTTATTCCTATGTTTGCATATATATATTCATACATTCATTGGCGTTGTCCTTCTCTTTGCACGAGGTATACCTCCATCTTGTTTATGTGATTTCTTCTATTGTAGATGTGTTACATATTATTTGTTATTTACTATACAACTGTTTATATTTCCTAATTTAGATATTGTCTACCAATTACACATGTTTACTACACTAAACTTCAAAATTTTCTTGTGGCTAACTATATCTGATTGAAACCATTTTAGATTGCAAACACTTTGAACTGTAACTGGACATCTCCACAATAATAAATAGCTTTGTGATCACATGGTTGGCATGGTGTAAAAGTTGCAACTACATTCTATTTATATATAAGGTAAGGCTATATGCCCTTTATTCCATCTCTTATTTCATGACTACACATCAAATTCTTTCTCATAAAGGGTACAACTATATATATTTTTAAAAATGTATAACACTAATTTCAACTAAAGAAAATTCTCAGGTTAATGCTATGAGATTTCCACAATCTATAATGCTTAAGATTTCTTATTTTTGGATATTTGATTGTGTTTCTATTTCTGGATGAAAAACTCAAACACAATCAAATATCTAGAAACAACAAACTTAAGTGCCCAAACATTGGCTTCACCATTTATCATAGTGGTGGGAAGTGTATGTTTTTGCTCGGGGCTTTGGTGACAGCCCATGAGATTACATGATCCAATATGGCAGGGTGGATAGTAGGCCTTCTTTTCTTCTATTCATACTACATCTAGTTGCCCCTAGAAGGTATGCCTACATCTTATCTAAGACTTCTATTTTGCAAATATGAACGTAATTTATTCCTATGTTTGCATATATATATTCATACATTCATTGAGCTCCCATGCTTTCGATTTTAATATGGTGTTGTCTCTTATTTCATGACTACATGTCAAATTCTTTGTCATAAATAATACAACTATATATATTTTTTAAAATGTATAACACTGCTTTCAACTAAAGAAAATTCTCAGGTTATATGTTCTTGCTCGGGGGTTTGGTGACAGCCCATGAGCCTGGATGACCTGATATGGCAGGGTGGACCAGGCAACCTTCTTTCTCTTTTCTTACTACATCAAGTTGCACCCACCAAGGTATGCTTGCATCATCTTATCTAAGTGCCTTATTTTGAACGTAAACGTAATTTATTCCTGTGTTTGTATAAATATATTTGCACATTCATTGCTCCCATGCTTTTGATTTTAATATGGTGCCCACATTGTTTTTAGTCTATTGAAAATATAGAGTAGAGAAATTGTATAAGAGGGGGTACATTATCTGACATTTAGTATTATAGAGAAATGGGGAAATTATAATGTATAACTATTAGTATAACATAGATACATATATTTGTGCATATACACATGTCTATATATGTTTATATTACATATATGTGTGTGTGTGTGTGTGCATGTGTGTGTATATATACACACATATATATATATGTATACATGTATATATTGTAACTAGCACCACAATGGTTGTTTCAATAATGCAACTTAATCAAACTACACTTTCCCACACTATGACATTCAATATTACATTTACTTCATCCACCTACATTTACTTCGTCTGACCCCATTGTACAACAACGATAGAATGCATTAACCCTCATGTGAGCAAACACTCACCATTCAGCCTCTGTGTATCGAGGACACCAACTCTACCACTTCCAACCCATGTAATTACCAAGATCTATGGCGCCATAGAAAAAACACCTGTCACATCAGGTCACCAGTTGGGACATTTCCAACGCTACTTGTGATTCTTAAGTGTTTTCCTTAATAGTTGTTTTACAGTTTCCCAAATTTTTCTATAATATTTAGTGGAAAATAATGTAGCTTCAATTTTGAATTGACAAGCCAACTGCTACATAGAATTCACTGTTACACCTTGTCTAGACAGTGATAGAATTTCTAGTAAGTAGGAATATGCTACAAACTCAAATCTATACATGAATTTCACTGACTTGTTAGAAAAACACTTAACAATCAGAGGAAAATGAGAGATGTTTCAAAACCCACATTAAATGAAACTTTAAAATATTGAGAATAGAATAGAAAAACTACGATAATGAACAATTTGGTATGGGGAACTAGAACATGTGTGTGTGTGCGTGTGTATATATATATGTATATTATATATATATGTATACATGTATACATATACACGTACATGTATATATATATATATATATGTATACATGTATGTACATATATATATAATATACATACATATATATATATATATATATATATATATATATATATATATATATACAACTCACAGGTTATGGAGCACAACAGTTTTAAAACCCTCCAATATGCTATAAAATAGAGGCAGAGTGAATGATTTTTACAATAGTCTACTATAGAAGCAATACCACTATGATGCTAAGCAAAAAAAAGATATTAAATGCACAAAAATCTCTTTTACAGTTTCCCTATCTGTCTATAATATTTAGTGCCAAATAATGTAGCCTAAATTTTGAATTGACAACCCAACTGTTACATAGATTGCTTGTCTTCTATCAATATGTTTCATGATAAAGAGAAATTGTAAAAGAACTATTAGGAAAAAACTTTAAGAATTAGAGATAAATGACAGATGATCGAAACCCAAATGAAACAGATTGATACAAGACAAGTAGTCTATGTAAGAGTTGGCTTGTGTAATCAAAATTTCTCACACGGGAAAACAATTTCCTTCTACTTCTGCATATCGAGGCAACCAACTACACCACCACTAGCGTATGTAGGTAGGAAGGTCTTTGGATGTCATAAGCGACCCTCAGTAGTTTGTTCTAGGAAGCTTGAAACATATGAGGTAAGTTTAGATATACATGTGTATATATAGATTGTTGTAGCATAGTGAAACTAGCCACAGTGGCATTGGTCTATATATATGGATATATATTTTTTCCTATACGTATATTTTTAAATAAGAAAGGGGGATTTCAATATATATGTATCTCTCTATGTTTCAGGAAATTCAATAGCATTTCCCCTTTTGTGAATAATATTTACAATAAGTGTGTCTTTCTTGCTCGGGGGTTTGGCTAGAGCCCGCGAGGCTTCATGATGCGAATATGTTAGGGAGGAGACCACCTGTGCATTTAGAGATTTTTCTTTCCACCACCATATATTTCTTTCTAGTTGTATACATGCACACACATAGTTATATACATGGACACACAAATTCTTCAATGCGCTTTCCTATGAAAAATATACTATATTCTATCGATTGCATTTTATGTTCTTTCCATAGCTCTCTTTTCAAGTTCGTGAATAGATCCCTTATTGACAATTCTTTACCAACATGGCATGTGCTCTAAATCTTCTATTTTATCTCTTTCTATTTAGAACAGATAGTGCTAACCTCTTTTATTATATATCTATATTGTTTCATTTATAATGTTGCATAGATATAATAGACATTCAACTAAATTAGTCTATTGTAAACTATCTATTTGAAATTCTTCCATGGTCCAACAACTCAATCCAATACAACTTGTCCTTGTTAAACACCATCAACAGGGCATGTATGTGTGTGTGTGTGTGTGTGTGTGTGTGTGTGTGTGTGTGTGTGTGTGTATGTATGTAAGTATGTGTGTATGTATGTATGTATGAATGTATACACAAACATAGACAGACACACACACACACACACACACACACACACACACACATATATATATATATGTATATACAAATATATATAGACACACACACACACACATATACACATAAATATACATACAATGTGAACTGTACGTGAAAATCAATGGTTGGAAAAATAGACAGATACATGTATGTATATATATTGAAGACAAATAGACTAATTGTATAAGAGGTGTTGGAATAAAAATTATTTGGTGCTAAATATTATAGAAAAAAACTAAAATTGGAAAGAAGGGTTGATGGTGGTTGAGCTAGTTGCCTCGATGTGCAGAAAGAGGATGGTAAGAGTTTCGTCACATGAGGGTTAATGTATCTTTTCATTGCTATACGATGGAACATATTGTTATAAGGAAAGAAGCCTAAGTAACAGTTGTAAGAGGTCTTGGAATAACATTTAACAATCACACATAAATGCTAGATGCATGGAAACCTTTGGCCTACTTTCAATTTCTTTGGTATGTGTATGCTTCTGTATCATCTATCATTTACCTGTGACTCTTGTCTATTTTCCTGATTGATAGAAGATGAACAATCTATCTGAGGGTTGGATTCTCAATTCTAAATTAAAGCTACACTATTTGGCACTGAACACTATAGAAAAATAGGTAAATTGTAAAAGAACTATTAGGAAAATACTTAAGAACCACAGGAACATGATAAATGATCGTAAATCAACTTTAAAATATGGAGCGTGGAAGAGGAAAACTAGGATAATGAATAGTTTGTTATGGGCAACTGAAAAAAACAATATCATGAATAACAGTTTATTATCGTGAACTTGAAATATATGAGAAAAATAGAATATGATGAAACATATTGATACCAAGAATATAACATGTTTCATCCAAACAAAATAACCATGACAAAAATTTCATAATTTTAAAAATTGAAAACAATCATTCATACAAGAACAATAGAATAATTTATTACAAGGCCCTTCGAATAGATGAGGCAAGAACAATATGATGAAACTTATTGATACAATACAAGCAATCTATGTAACAGTTCGATTGTGAATTTTAAATTCATAATTTTTTTGTAATTCTCATCAAGCAATGAGGCACATTTAACAACATACCTTTTTCAAGAGGTAGGCTCCACATTGTCATAAAAAACCATGGGCATGTCTCCTTTATTTGTCTATAAGATTTACTGCCAAGTGATGTAGCTCAAATTTCCAATTAACTCTGTGGCATTATACCCATTTTGCATAGATTATTGCTACCCATTGCCTTCACAAGTTCTATTTAGTGTGGGTTTACTACCAAAGAATGTAGTTCAAATTTTCAATTCATAGCTCAAATCTTACATACACTGCTTCTCTTGTATGAATATGTTGACTATGGGTTTTTTATCATCTGTCATTTACCTGTGATTCTTAAGCAATCTACAATAATGAAGATTCTGCTATGGGGAACTGGGAAAAATAGTATTATGAAGAACATTTTTATATGGGGAACTTGAAATAGAAACAGAGGCACAATTTTTACAATAATTTTTTATCAAACCAACACCACAATGGCTCTTTTGACAATGCAACCTAATCAATATATTTTTTGGCACATTTCAGAGTATACTTTTCCTTACTAACCCTAACCATATTTTTTGATGAAAGAAAGAAGATTTAACTGCAATTTCTCCATCCATACAAAGCCATGACGCCAAATACCCATGTAAAATGACTTACAGATTCAAAACAACAACAATTTTAACATAAACAATAAATAAATCATTTATGCAAAATAGCCATGTAAAATGACTTACAGATTGTGGAGAACAATAGTTTTAAACCCTCCAATATGCTATGGAATGGAGCCAAAGCCATCGATTTTTAAAATAGTCTCCTACGAAACCAACCATAGAACCGAAAACAATGACTTTTACAATAGTTTGCTATCCAACCAACACCACTACATATATATATACATACATACATACATACATACACATATATACACACATATGTATATACATACATACATACATACATGTATGTATATATATATATATATATATATATATATATATATATATATATATATATATATATATATATATATATGTATGTATGCATGCATATATATATATATATATATATGTATACATGCATATATATATATATATGTATGTATGTATCTATGTATGTATGTGTATGTATATATCTATACAACTCACAGATTCTGGAGCACAATAGTTTTAAAACCCTCCAATCTACTATTAAACAAACACGGAATAAGCGACTCATATAGTACTCTGCTATGAAGCCATATATATATATACATACACATATATATGTATAGGGTATGTGCAAGATCATGATGTGCCAAAAAGTGGCGATATGATGGGTATGTGTATGGTATGTAGCTGATAACTATTTTTTTACCCAAAATTGATGAATCAGAAAGGGTTTTTAAAGGAGATTCTCAGCTTTCCATTAATATAAATTATGCTTATCTTTAATTTAATAAAAAATTATTATTCATTTTCTATTTGAATTATGACTAAAGTCCTGATTGATAAGCTGATTGAAAAACATCTATAGCTTTCAAACGGTATCACATTTTTTGAGTCTGAAACATGTGTCACATTCTATGCTTCACATACTATAGGATTAAAAAAAATGAATTTCATGAAGTTTTGACCAAGTTAAGGTGGTCAGACATATGAGTTTTTATATTTTTTAAAAGTTGTAATAAAAAATTCATAATCAATTATTTAATTGGAAAAAAATTACCAAAAAAAATGTATCACATCGAGACATGAGTCCTCTACTTATATCTAAAATATTATTAAAAAATATTATTATTTTATTGTGGTTACGGTGGTCAAACAACCACCTACTTCTTATTTTTGCCCTGAAATTTAAGTACTATTACATTGAAATTTTAAATTTTTACCAAATAGATTTTATTTTTTAATAAACCTAGTAGTTTAGAAACTACATTCAATTTTATATAGATTCCATTCATACATATTTTTGAAATAATATAGATAACTTATTCAAATTTTTACGTTTAGTTTCCTAACTCTGATTTTTTAAAAAAATTCGGCCTATTTTTTCCATGATGATCCTACACATACCCTATACATACATACATATATATAGATATATACATACATATATTCTAAATTTGAGCTCCATTATTTCTCATCAAGTTGTCGCATTAAAAAAAAGAGTACAATATTAGAGATCCTGTTTGAGAACGCCTGTTTTTATGCCATATTTGTTTCTGACTGGTATATGATAAAAAACCATCAGATCTCTGATGGGCCTTACCTAGACCTTTTCTGCTCAGGGGTTTTGCTATAGCTTGCAAGCCTTCATGATCCCAATATAGTAGAGAGGAGAGCAAGCATAGGTTTATTCCTTTTGGCTTCCATCGCTACCTATTTGTTGTTGCTTATATACATGCACACAATTTTTTGTCACGTACTTCTCTGCCAAAAATAAAATCTATTCTATCCATTGTATTTGTCATTGTCTCCTTGACTCTCTTTTGAACTTTCCTAATAGATTGCTTGCACATAACTCTTTGCCAAGATGCCATGTATTCAAAATGTTACATTTTATCTCTTTTTATTTATAAAAAATAATGCTAACTTATAT
Organism: Sequoia sempervirens; assembly: GCA_007258455.2. Taxonomy (NCBI): domain Eukaryota; kingdom Viridiplantae; phylum Streptophyta; class Pinopsida; order Cupressales; family Cupressaceae; genus Sequoia; species Sequoia sempervirens. The sequence goes on along the minus strand of VDFB02320551.1, from coordinate 104,293 downwards.
TACTCTATATGTATATTATTTACTTTATAATGTTGCACAAATACAATAGACATTCAAGAAAATTAGTGTGTTGTAAATTCTTTATTTCAAATTCTTTCATGCTACAACAACTTGATCCAATGTTGCTCACCCTTGTTCAACACCAACAACAGTACATGTAAGCACAAAAATTTCCCATTTTCAATAAATGGATCTAGTCAAACAATTGTAAATATTATTAATTATTTTTAAATTCAGATTGTCTATATTGATTTCTTAACTATTTTCCTAATAGATCTTTTACAATTCCCCTTTTTTCCTTTAATATTTAGTACCAAATAATGTAGCTCGAATCTTAAATTGTCAAGCCAACTCTTACACAACTTACTTGTTTCAATATGTATCACACTATTCATTTCTCCTCATTTTCCATAACAATCTGCTCACATTGCTTGTCTTGTATTAATCTATTTATTGTGGGTTTCCAACCATCTCTTACTTGTGATTCTTAAGTGTTTTTCTAATAGTTGTTTTAGAATTTCTCTATTTTTGTTATTGTGTGATATATTGACGTAGAGAAAGAGGGTTCATACCATCAAATTTCTATATTCTTGGCAATAATCAAATACACAACTAAAATTCTTCATTCTTGAGGCAATCTCAATCCTTTAACCTTGAGCAACATGGGCTCCAACTTACATAAATGGACTCCAATCTCTATCAGACTTGGTAAATGATTCCAACATGCTTAGATTCATCCCAAAAACTCATTACAACCATCCAAAGATCAGATAACAATGATTTAAGGCTAACCATAAACAAAATATGCATAGCTTTGTTCAAACATCAAGAAAACGATGTTTCATTAACCACTCTCCACCAAAATGAAACACACAATCTACCTTAACTCATGCAAATGAATAAATGAATATTTTTCCTTTAAAGGGTTTTTATAACATGTAAAAAAATAACTTTTCACCAATTTTTATCACTTTTTCATGGTGGAATAAAAAGATATGAATTTTTCTTATTTCCTGGAAACCTTAGTTCCTGAACTGAGTAGTCTTCACCAAAAACGTCATAAATCACTCAAAAACCCATGTAAATTGATCAAAAAAAGTGAAAATGAAACTATATTCACATATATAACATTTAAAATAGGTATTAGGTCTTGATTTGATCTGTAAAATTTGTACCATTCTCTGCAACAGCCTGCAACTTCCAAAGAAAACAATCCCATAGGGCTGCCAATGGTAAAATGATCATAACTTTCTCCAAACTCAATAAAAAAACACCAAACCAATTGAAAATGAAAGATAGTTCATTCCTCTATCAATAAAAATTAATTTCAGGTCTGTAAACCTTCATACAAATATGTACCATATAAAAAAATAGGGCAGAACATTGGAAATTGCAGAAAAATTCATGTCTTCCTTTATAAATTCTTGTTCAAAACTACATTCCAGCCCCCCATTCGACTTGGAGGCCCATTTTTATGCTTGTAAAATCAATTTATTATCCAACCAACCTAAAAATACCATTTAAAAACTTTTAAATAACTTTTTAAAAGTTGTCATTTAACAAGAAGAGTTGTTATGACAACATTTGACAACTTTTGACAATGTTTTCACTTTTCAACTAAATGACACCAAACCTTCATCAATGACTCCAAATGACTTCAAACATATATAAATGTATCATTCAACCTTATTAAAACATTAAAACACCTAATCTAATGAATTTATACAATATGGCCTCATAGATGCTTGAATGCAACAAGATGCTCTTGCACCATATATGATCAGAGTCCTTGAGATTTTCCATGGACCTTACCTTCCTTTCTTGCTCGGGGGTTTGGATAGAGCCTATGAGGCTTCATGATGCCAATATGGTAGGGAGGAGAATGAGCATGGGTTTAATGCTTTTGGATTCTATCGTCATATATTTGTTTTTTCTTATATACATGGTCGCACAAATTCTCACATCCACTTATCCACCAAAAATATACTCTATTCTATCCATTGTACTTGTGATTGTTTCCATAGCTCTCTTTTAACTTCTTCAATAGATTACTTATACACAATTGTTTACCAATATCCAATATATTCAAAATCTTCTATTTTATCTCTTTCTATTTACAACAAATAATGCTAACCTATTTTATTCTATATCTATATTTTTTACTTTATAATGTTGCACAAATACAATAGAAATTCAAGGAAATTAGTGTATTGTAAATTGTTTATTTCAACTTACTTGTGATTCTTAAGTTTTTTTTAAATAGTAGTTTTAGAATTTCTCTAATTTTGTTATTGTGATATATGATAAGAGTCCTTGAGATTTTCCATGGACCTTACCTGCCTTTCTTGCTTGGGGGTTTGGCTAGAGCCCATGAGGCTTAATGATGCCAATATGGTAGGGAGGAGAATGAGTGTGGGTTTAGTGCTTTTGGATTCTATCATCATATATTTTTTGTTGCTTATATGCATGGTCACACAAATTCTCACGTCCACTTATCCACCAAAAATATACTCTATTCTATCCATTGTACTTGTGATTATTTCCATAGCTCTCTTTTGAACTTCTTCAATATATTACTTATGCATAATTGTTTACCAGTATCCCATGTATTCAAATTCTTCTATTTTATCTCTTTCTATTTACAACAAATAATGCTAACCTATTTTATTCTATATCTATTATTTTTCCTTTATAATGTTGCACAAATACAATAGACATTCAAAGAAATTAGTGTATTGTAAATTGTCTATTTCAATTTACTTGTGATTCTTAAGTTTTTTTCTAATAGTAGTTTTAGAATTTCTCTATTTTTGTTATTGTGATATATGATCAGAGTCCTTGAGATTTTCCATGGACCTTACCTACCTTTCTTGCTTGGGGTTTTGGCTAGAGCCCATGAGGCTTCGTGATGCGACTATGGTAAGGACGACAATGAGCGTGAGTTTAGTGCTTTTGGATTCTATCGTCATATATTTGTTGCTGCTTATATACATGGACACACAAATTCTCAAATCCACTTGTCCACCAGAAACATACTTTATTCTATCCATTGTATTTGCCATTATTTCCACAGCTCTCTTTTCAATTTCTTCAATAGATTACCTATACATAATTGTTTACCAGTATCCCATCTATTCAAAATATCCTATTTTATCTCTTTCTATTTACAACAAACAATGCTAACCTATTTTATTCTATATCTATATTTTTTCCTTTATAATTTTGCATAGATACAATTGACATTCAAGGAAATTAGTGTATTGTAAATTGTCTATTTCAAATTATTTCATAGTCCAACAAGTTGATCCAATGCTGCTTGCTCTTTTTGAACACCACCAACAGTACATGTAAGTACAAAAATTTCCTATTATCAATAAATAGATTTGGTGAACCAATTGTAAATATTATTAATTATTTATCTCGCTTTTTTTGCAATGGAATGCTATTCTCCCAAGAATCTAGCTTTCTAGATAGACAACTAAGCATAGTGAATGAGATGCTATGTAATTCATAAACATGAAACTATTCTTTGCTCATGAGCATATTGCTTTTGCAGGTGGAAATCTGCATAATTGTAGTCATTAGATATGTTGTTCATTGGATAGATATTTGGGTAGCACATATTTAATTTAAAATTGCGGAGATGAAGAAACAAAAGAAGTGATTTTGGGCTGCAAGGTATGTAGGGAAGTGTTAGAAAATTTGTGGTATTTCTCATCACTTTAAAATTCATGGTATTTGCCAAGAAATTATAAGTTATGTTGTTTGCCATGGATTTTATAACACTTATGGCTGCATACCTACAAGCCAAGAGTGGTTTGATGTGCATGCATCATATTTTCCACATGGTGGTTATTTCAATTGCATGTTGCATATACATCTACTTTTGCATGGCTCCAAAAAAGGAATTTATCACTCCCAACTATATAATGCTAGCATATCAATAAATAGATTTGGTGAACCAATTGTAAATATCATTAATTATTTTTAGTTTCACATTGTCTTTATTGGTTTTGCACATATACTTAGTTACTTTTAATGCTTCCTTTTTTTTTTCCAATGGATTGAGTAGAATATCTTTTTTGAAGTCAACTAAATCATTGTTTCCCCACAAAACAAGGCATACCTTTTAATTCAATTATTCTGAAAATGGAAAATATGTGTTGTGCCATCACATTCTTCTTCTCGTGAGGCTTGTTTATTCGTTTTCCATGAAAGATGGTGTAACTTAGTCCTCAATTGGACTATGCACATCTTTCCTCTCTAAGTGTTATTTGTTCTTATTCTATTTGATCATCCATTTATTACTTTGGTTTAACTAAGTCCTAATTTTTTCCATACACCAATTATAGAACATCTTTTTACTAAAATCAATCAATGAAAATATAATATTTTTTTACTTTCAATTTCCTTGTAATGGACTAATTGTGTGTCCTTTCTACTTGTGACAATTTTATTATACTACTACTAACCCATAAAATGCATGGATAATAATACTTTTATTTACAAAATTATGGAGTAAATACTATTTAGAAAAAGTATTCATATATTAAAGATCTTTCTTTTTTGAAAAGATCGTTAGTGATGACCATCATAACTAATATTCAAATAATAAATAATCACAACAAATAACATGAAAGTAAAAAATTATCTAGCACCACACAAGCATTGCAACAAATATGCCCTACCTAAATTTATGGACAAACTTTTTCAAAGAATATATTTTTATTCAATATTACTAATTAAATTTTTAATTCAATAATAGTAATTAATGGGATCACTAATAAATTTTTAAAAAATGAGAATTCTTTAATGTTCCATACTTTTTATAAATATTATTTAATCCACAACTTGAAGTTTACCATGTATTAGTATACATATCTATCTTACAATAATTAAATCATAATCAATCAATTGATTCATAAACCTAGACAAAAACATCAAATATAGATGTGCATCTAGGCCTAACAACTATTAAACTAAAATACATATAAAATTATATCATACCTTAAATTTTGGAGATAAATCATTATTAGTAACAAAACTAATTATTTAAAAATTTAAATTGTATTTAATTTTTCAAATGTAATTTATTAAGAAAAATTTTATTAAAAAAATATTGTCCTAGGATTATTTTCATAAATAATTTCCAACTAAAAAATATTGATGTGGAAATGCAAAGATCAATTTTCCATTCTATGCAAATGGTTCTTAATCTCCCATGCATTGTGTTATCTTCAGATAATTAAATAATAATCAATCAATTCATTGATTAACCTAGACAAAAATATCAAAGATCAATCTCCTCTTTTATGCAAATGGTTTTTAGTCTTGTAATGCATTGCCTTATCTTATGATAATTAAATAATAATTAATCGATTGATTGATTAACCTAGACAAAAATCTCAAATATAGATGTGCATCTAGGCCTAGCAACTATTAAACTAAAATACATCTAAAATTATATCACACCTTAAATTTTGGAAAGAAAATATTATTATTAACAAAACTAATTATTTGAAAATTTAAATTGTACTTAATTTAAATTTTTTTTAATTAAAATCATTTTAAAAGAATTATTGTAATTAAAATTATTGATGATTAATTGCTTGAGATTGCAATTAATGGATACATTGCAAATAATCTGGACGACCTACGGTTTTATTTTACATTTCCATAATCAATTTGCAACTAAAAATAATTGATGTGGAAACGCAAAAATCAATTTTTTGTTTTAGGTCCTCTATAACATCTTCAAGTAATGTAAGTCAAATTCATATCTTTTAATGCACACATATTTGCTTTAATTGATCTATCCATCTAATTATCCATATAAATATATAAATTGATTTTCAAACATCACTATTCATTACAATGTAATCGACAAATCTTATCCTCCTTCACCTCCTACTATAAACTAACTTCACGTTATTCCATATTCAATTATTAACATGCTTTCCCTTTTTCGACTCGTTGAAACAATTGCAAATATTACTCAATATTTATACTTCCCATTGAATAGCAATTTGCATGGACCCAGTAATATTTATACTTCCCATTGAATAGCCATTTGCGGTGCACCCCTATTGGTTGATCATTGCATGCTTGTACATGCAACTGCTAGTTATGTTAATATATTGATGAATTACGACTTTTATATCAATTTTTCTTTTTTATAAATTATAAAAAAAAAAGATTTCAAGTAAAAATAAAATAACATTGAAATTGTATATTTTTATAAAATATTAATATTAATGATATAATTATATATTGAAGATATGAAATAAATAATTTATTAAAATTTTAAATAAACTAATACAAATATATTAATATCTATCTAACTTATATCATATATTCATTATAAATAATTTAAAATTAATATTTTTCATATTTTCTGAATAAATATATTTAAAATAATGTATACTAAAGCTGTAAATTTCTAAATTCATATTAATTCATAATAAAAAAAATAAGCCAATTGATACAAAACAAAGTGATATGTTTTGTTCATTGCTTGTACTGAATATGACTTATTGCATTCTAAGAAGATTTTTTAATAAAACATATATATTAGTTAACATGATACGCAATCTTGTGATTGGTTACCTAGATTATTTAAGTGCATATGCATTTTCCAAGAGCGCATGGGAAGGGTCGACTGTAGCATAGATTCCTTTCTTATCCTGCAAATGAGCACCCAGACATGTTGTGTACAGCTGTGAAGGGGCACAGTCAACGTTCTCATTCAATCATAACAGACGAGACTACATTAGGGAGATGGAGGCAGCCTACACGCCATTGCCCATTCAGTGATTCCAAAGGTTTAACAGGAGGAGAAGGAGAAGCTGAAGATGAGCACTGAGGAATGGTCCACTGGCCTCTTTGACTGCGCCGAAGATCAATCCAATTGTATAATTTTAATATAATGTAGACATATGATTTTCACAATTTCTAATTTTAAAGGATGAAACTTCTGAATTTGATTGTATGAGATTTTTCTCTCTCAATATTTCGAATTTATTGTTAGAAAAGTAAGACAAACATGAAATTTGATCTGAAATTTGAGAAAGAAAAAACTCACACAATCAAATTCAGAAATTTCATGCTCTATTTATATATTACTCACCTCCTCCCCATATGATTGATTATATGTTAATAATACTGATGGAAATGTTTTGTGATTGCAGGTTGCCTCACATGCTGGTGCCCCTGCATCACTTTTGGGCAGATAGCGGAGATAGTGGACGAGGGTTGTCCGCGTAAGACTCATAGCACCAATCTAATCAAGAAATGTTTTATTTATTGTAAGTTATTGTTGTGTGGGAGGGCTGAAAGGTTGAAGTTGATGCAGCATGCGCTGTGAGCGGGGTCATCTATGGGCTGCTTTCCTTGACGGGGATTGCGTGTTGCTGCTATGCGTGCATGTACCGAGGCAGGATGCGAGCCAAATTTAACTTGCCCGAGGAGATCTCTGAAGTGAAACAGCGTACGGTTATAGGGCCAAATGGTGAATGGAATACTCAGACCTCATACTACGAGTGCAATAGTGGTAAATACTTGTCCTTTACGTAATTTGAATGTTAGAACCTTTCAATATAATAGAATAACTTTCGGAGAACCCTTATGCAGATTGTATGACCCATTGTTGTTGCCATCGATGCGCGATGTGCCAGGAATACAGAGAACTCAAACATAGAGGATATGATCCTGCTCTCGGTAATACATTTGTCTTGCTAGATCTTAACTTTTAGAATTGCTCAGCTGGTTTTGGGGTTGATTATTTTGGTTTGTCGAAGGTTGGAAGAAGAACCTGCAAAGACAACAACGTGAGATGGGGACGGCCATGGAACCTCCTGCCAATTCAACCATGGCAAGATGATCCCATCGCTCATATCATTTCTGTTTGATCAAGGCGTTTCTGAATTTCAATGGCTGTTTTCAATAGTTATCTCTGGATTTATATTGTAAGGTGGAGATTAATACTACAGAATTTAGCAAAGTTGGTGTGTAACTATAGCTGCATCATTACACAAATGTGATGTAATAATTACCTTAACCATCTACTTTTAAAATCAAATAATCGAATGGTGTAAGGTATAAATTCATTCCTGACAGGTTGGAGTGTACGTACACCATCTCTTACAAGAGTTGGGCAATTTTCTATTTTCTTTTCGCTTGCCTATTGTCTAAGGTTGTGAAATATTTATAAAGCTGGTTTTCTTGTGCACCAATTAATGCATTTTCTCGATGGTTTTATTTGGTCCATTGGTTTGACCGATTCAAATGGTCCACTTAATCCCAAGTTATTCAATCCAAATCTAATATCAATTGATTAGATCCATTTATGTTTAATCTCTTAGTAATCAAGTGAATGCACCCTAGCATGTGCAAGGACCCTTTTAAAAAAACGGTATCATGTTAGAGCATTTGAAATTTATGGTAAGAGATCTTTTGGAGGATAGAATATTTCTTTCACTAAGGTTTTCCTCACAAGATGCCTTTTTCTTATGGATCTTCTATTTATACATGTTTGTTTATCTAGTTAATTAATAAAAGATAGAATCATATAATAGTATTATTAAATCATTTACAATTAGATGTGATGTAGAAAAATTAATTTATCTTTTCGCTATGTAATTTTCAAATTGAATATTTAATGAATATTTTGTATAATAAATTCATATGTTATTTGAAAGAATTTTTTTTTTCTTAAAGTTTAAATTTTTTATTTTTAATTTATATTAAACCACTAAGAATATGAAGCTCTATAATAGTGATAATATATGAATACATAAATGAATATTCAACATTTTAGGTGTTAATTCAAGTGTTTATAAAATTATAAAATAAAATATTGTGAAATGTTAATAAGAAGAAAAATCCATAAAAAAATATCAACTAGTATGCCACAATTAGGAGATTATTGGTGTTAGAACATTTTACTTTTGCATAAAAAATAATGCTTTCCTTTAAATAGATTTCACATGAACTAGTAATTATTCATTAGTATGATTAAAGATAATCATTTATAGATTAAGAAATGGATATAATGTGTTTCGGATGCACAAAACTTGTAGTTCATTTTAAAGAAAGCCTAAAAGTGTTAGGTGGATTATGCATGAATTTATATATAGTTTAGGTATTGATGGACTAGAAGTTCCTATATACGCTAGATTACTATAAAACACATATAGGGTGTGTGTGTGTGAATGAGAGAGAGAGAGAGAGAGAGAGAGTGAATAAATTTGTGTGAGTGAGTGAGTGAATAAATGCACACAATTTTTTATGTTTAGAGGATGCCTCTATATATTTTTAGTATGAAAGAGATCAATGTGGATGTGTTGAGTAAGAAATTATGAACTAATAAATTTTGAATTAGATTAGTTGAACTGATAAAGTATGAATTAGCTTTGTGTGAACTAATAAATTATGAATTAGCTATGTGTTTGATCCAATATATTTAGAGGCCTTGTGGCAACATATGTGAACTTGAAATGAAAGAGAACAATGAATCTAGGTGTTCATTATTTTTTGAGAAAAAATATGAGCTAATAAATTATAAATTATGTGTGTTTAATTTAATAGATTTAAAAGATACAAGCCTACATATGTGAACTTGATATGGACGCTAAGTGTTCATTATTTTTAGGAAAATAATTATGAGCTAATAAATTATGAATTAGGTTAGTTGAACTAATACATTATAAATAAGCTATGCTTGAACTTATAAATTTTGAAATAAAGTTATATGTGTTCAATAATATGCTTATATGAGACATTCCTTTATGCATGAACTTGATATGAAAGAGATCAATGTACCTAGATGTTCATTATTTTTGAGTAAAAAATGAGCTAATTTTATTGTGATTTAGGTTAGTTGAACTAATAAATTACAAATTAGGAAGTAACTTTTTAGAAAGTGTTATTAAATTGTCAAACATCACCTATAATGTGTAGCTATTGGTTAAAAAATATTTTCATAAATAAGGGAAAGAGTCATAACCAAGATATATACTATAAAGAGACATTTCTGATATATACTTGGGAATTAATAAATCAATCATATTGTGAATTCTAAAGTTAAAACATGTGAGATGTTCAAATCAATAAATTATTAACAATAAAAAGTTATATTAACACTTGAAATAGATCTCATTGAGATATTTTGTGAACATATTATCACCTAAAACTATTACATTTGATACAAGAGCATCCAATTTAGTAGCCTCTTAAGTGGCACCTATAAGAGTCCATAGGGATAACATTGTGTTGGAACACAACTATCTACTGAGGGGGGGTGAATTAGTAGATCAATTAAAATTTATCTTTTAACACTATTAAAGTAGACTAAAAGATCACACAGAGAGATAAACACATACATACACACATTACACAAGATATATGTGGAAGACCTAAAATAGGAAAAATCATGGTGAGAAATGCTTCTCGTATCTACTGTCATAATCTAGCCTCACAATAGAACCTCACTAGTTACAATGTTTGAGGGTACCAACCCTAAGGAGACACAAATCCCCTAATTTAAGATCAACAACTCCAAGGAAGCACCTACTCCCTAATCTGAGCACAAACTTAGTTTTTTAATGGCACCAACCAATCAAATTTACAATGAAATTTATGTGGAGGGTAAACCCACAAAATTGGTTTACAATTCCATTGAGGAAGGAAAAATTCAAGTTCAGATGGAAAAAACTTCAGGGGCTTTGCTAGAACTAGGGAGGTTCGCTAGAAGCCCCTAAAGGGTTTGCTAGAACTAGGGCGTTCGTTAGAACCTCCCCTTCTAGCGAACCCCCCTTTAATGGGTTTTATTTTTTAATTGCATTAAAGGGGGATTCGCTAGAAGGTGGGGTTCTATTGAACCCCCTGGTTCTAGTGAACCTTGGTTCACTAGAACCCTTCGTTTTCCCCCTTCTCCCCCTATGGCACCAAATTTCTACAAAAATTTTCCCTTCGAAGCTCGAGTTGAGGATGAAAATGGAGGAGACTTCATAGACCCAACTATATGATGGTAGTCCTCAGAATGAGCTATCCATCAAATATAATTTTAATATGTTTTGGTTTTATTATGTATTTGTTTGTTTAGTTTGATTAAACATAGGTTTTTCACCGAAAATCAAGCTCTCTATTCTGCACATGTGGAAAAATAGCAGATTATCAAAATAAAATTCTGAAAAATATGTGTAGGCTAGGTATTGATGTCCTTGATCCGGTTAAAAAAAAATGAATTTTGATACATACAAAAAAATTATGTTGTATATGGTGTGCCTATGTCTAAATTGTAATTGGTTTGACTTCGAAACTTGATTAAGAAAAATATATTCAATAAAACAATATGAAACCAAATGAAAGGGTTAGATAGCATAGTTACAAATCTAAATTCAAAAAAATTAGAATTTTATCCTTCATAGAAAAAAAATTATGTTGTTTACGGTGAGCATCACTCCTTAAAAATGGTGTTTACTAATAGAAACTAGTTTTCAAAGGAGATGGAAAATGAAATGCAATTTGATTCCAAAAATTTTGAAAAAAAATATATTTAGAACCTACAAACAAAATGTCACAAATCACTAGTTTGCATCATCTACAAATTCTTCATGGTTTAGCCGCTATAGGTGCCCAAAAGTGATGATTTAGTTAGGAAAAATCAGTTCATTATCCAATTTGGCGAAAAATTGTAAACTAGTATTGTGGGATCACCTTGGTGCAGCAAATCTAGATTACAGTTGATTCAAATGAATCCAAATTTTTGTCACAAACCTATTTTGCAACATCTCATATTCTTCTCTACTCTGCAAGCATTTTCTCTCTTCTCCTTACTATTGAAAATGGAGGTAATTATGTAGCTTAAAACTTGTAAAACTATGAGATTGTAGATCTAATTAAGTGTTCTTTGTTACAATTCATTATGTATGATTAAATCTATTTCTAGATCAATTTTACCAATTGTAGAAAGAGACATAAGATTGTAGAAGAATGAGACACGAAGATAGAAGTGACACATCATATACGTGGAAAAACCCTTTCAAGAAAAAACTCCACCACCAGAATCAATAGTGCTTGTATTATTTAACCTTAGAACAAGATTACAATAATACTGTATCAATCCTTGATTGATATGCTTGCTTTTCTTTCAACAATTCTTCTTCACAACCTGCAATAAAATTTGATCAAACTCTCTTCAACTTGTTGCAATTAATAGACAATAATTATGCAATGTAAACTCTAAAGAGTTGATCAAAACAAGAGCACAAAGCTCCTCACAAATATCTATGCCTAGATTGGGAAAGTAGAGTTCCACACTATAACATGAAGTCAAAACCAAAGTCTCCTCAATTTAGGCACCCAAACTGAACACTTAACTGATCGTTTGTCAAGAAAATATCTTCCAAGATTCTCCTCAAAGTTGGCACCCAAGAATGGTCCCACTTAACTGAGCCTTGTAAATATCTTCTCATGCAAAAGGTGTTAACTCAAAAATTCCAACTTGGGCACCCAAGGTGGGTCTAAGTCAATCTTAGTTAACTGAAACATATCTCTTGACCAATTCATGTAAACATTATGCATGATTGATCATCCCCACTTAACTGTAAGTATCCACCTATTATTTGTCATGCAACTGAAGTTATTATAGTCATGCAACTCAAGTCAATTGAAGTCAACTTGCATTCAACTAAAACTAACTACATGCAACTAAAGATAACTAAACCATAACTGAACTAAACTAAACTAAACTGAACTGAACTGAACTGATACTGAACTGAACTGAACTAAATTGAACTAAACTGCACTCATGTAAATATCAATCTCTATTTTCTTAGGATCTTTACATGCATTACTGAAGTGTTATCTATCCTCCAAATAGTTAAGTTAAGCAAGGTGGGCTCCACCTTCCATGTGGGCACCCTATGTTCTCCTATTTTGTAGGAGCTCTTCTTGGGAATCCCCACATGTTCCTATCATTTAGGAATAATTTCAAATGTCAATTTACATGTTCATTTCATTCGAATTTAATCTCTTTCTAATCCTAGTGTAGGGAAACACTTTCCAAGGACTTAGGAGATACATAAAATATGTTTAGGATTGCAATTAAATGGAATCCTATTCCCAACACTTATGTACACTATCTTCTCATTGAATGCATACCCTAAATGATATGTTCAGTATTATGTCTAGGTCACCTTCTTACAATATATGAATATACTTTTTCATTCTTCAGCACACATCATCTGCTAGACTCTCACACATTCTTTCTTCTCCAACAAGCATTCTTTTTTTAGAGTCATGCACCACTGACCTCATTCAATGTATTTGTTATTTTTAGCATCAATCAAAGGGTTTAATATGAATTTAATGCCATACATGCTTGATCCACCTGTTCCAGATTTCTTGATCATTTGTACATTAATGAAGCCATCCAATTCTCCCAACAACCAACAAAAATATAGCAAGAGAAGTTTCAACAATCAATTTCATTTTCTATGCGATAATCTCATTCACCTAATTTGGAATTTCACATCATTTTCAACTACCTAGAAGTTGAAAAAAATCGATCTTTGAATGTTGGTAGCATATCTCATTTTTAGTGCCATGGTATATTGGTTATCACTTAGTTTCCTTAGCCTATCATTTTGGACACGTGTCACATTCTTGCATTTCCTCGTTGGTCAATATTGCCCGACCCACCAAGCTTCTACGGAATGGAGAAAATACTTCATTTTTATTGACCTTTATTTTCCTTTTCATCAGGGGTCAGGTGTTGGGTATCCTCCTTACCTTATGCTTGAAGTGTTTTGAAGGACTTAAAGAATAGTTCTGAACAACGATGTTCAAAACTCTTTACACCTTATGAGATTTAGCCATTAGCCTTACTCTTTACCTTCTACCATCTTCCACTTCATTCACAAGCCTTCACTCAAAACTTCAATAGTCTGAAGAATCAATTGAAATATCAAATTTCAGTGTTCGTACTTACCGCTTACCTCTTACTTATCTTTTGACAAGGCATAAGCCTTCTTTCCACTTCATGATGCCCGAATACTTCCTTTGTAGGTGTTGGGTCTTAACCCTTTCAAGTATTGGCCTTCACACTTGTAGCTTACCACTTACCCACCTTTTGATAGGGTGTAAGCCTTCCTACTGAATGATGATCCCCAAAGCCTTTCGGGTATCGAAATTTGGGATTCCATCTTACCCTTTCCTTAAATTTTTTTTAATGTTTAAGCCTTAACACTAGCCCTTAACCCTAAAAACGGTTTCAGGTATTGGTTTTGAGTATTTTTTATCATCCTTAATTTTATGCTAAGGTGTAAGCCTTAATGTCGATCTTTGATGCCCAACACCTTTTGAACTTCACTTGTCCTTTCCTCACTTTATCATAAGGCGTAAGCCTTAACACTAACCTCCAATGCTCGACAAGGTAAGGTGTAAATCAACTTTCCATAGCTTGAAATGACTGACACTTTTCCAACTTCCCACTTTTTAACTTCTTTTTCTTTGTGCATTCAGTACATGAGGTATGACGAAAGCCTAAAGTTTGACACCTTTCAGAGTTTACTCATTCTTTCTTCAATTCTTTGAGGCATTCGGTATAAGGTATGACTAAAGCCTAAAGTTTGAAAACCTATAGTATAGTGTAAGCTTTAAGTCCAAAGTCCAAGACCTGATTAGACTTAGCTCAAATAGTCTATTTCCTTCCTTTTTTAGCAATAGATATAAGGTAAGCCTGATGCGTGATGTTTGAAACTAGATTATACTTCACTCAAACACTCTCTTTTCTTTCTTCTTGCAAGTGGTGTAAGGTAAGCCCAAGGCTTGAAGTCCAAACTCTGGCAACTGTTTAGGACATGCACTTTAACTTCGAACAAAGGTATAAGGTAAGCTTGAGGCCCGAAGCCTAAAATTTGGCAACTTCAAACAACCTTTCAATCCAACCATCATGAATACCCTATGGTGCCCTTTTGATATCAATGAAAACTTAATGCCAATAATCTCCCCCTTTGTCATTGATGGAAAAACTGAATACTTTGCTCAAGTAAATGGCTCTATAAATGCATGCTCTACTTATTCTTTGGCATTGATCATTTTACAAAATAACCATACCCTCCCTTAGGCATATCTCCCTTCTAATAAATAAAGATCATTTGCAACTATTCTTCCCTTTTGACATCAATGGAAAAGGGACATTGTCTGGACACCTTGCTTCTACTAAGGTTCTCCTCTTTTGACATACCATGCAAAGAGAAAGAATGTGTCCATAAATATACAATGATCAAGTCATTAGAAATTTGTAAAACTAATCATACCTAACTTACCTTTTCTCTTTTATTCTAGGGATGAATAAAGTTTATGTGAACCTCCCCCTGGACTCATGCCCTATCACTAAGATAGAGTGATGTGAGGCAGGAGAAACCACTCCCAATTTCTATCTTAAATACTCAAATTTCTCTTTGGGAAGATGTTTGGTGAATATGTCAACAACTTGATCCTTGGTTGGCACATATTCCATAGTAAATTCTTGGTCTACAACCTTTTCTCTCTAAAAATGATACTTGATTAAGATATGCTTAGTCCTAGAATGCATTATTGGATTGTTTAAATATGTTAATAGCACTTGAATTGTCACAAAGAATAGAGATAGGTTCTTTGTACTCTAAGTGATGTCTTTAAGTGTTTTCTTCATCCACAACACTTGAGTACAACATGTCACTATTGTCACATACTCTACTTCAGTTGTAGAAAGAGTAATTGACTTTTTCTTTTTGTTCATCCATGAAATAAGTTTGTTTCGAAAAAAGTACCACCACTAGTGATTCTTCTGCCATCCACACTTCCAACCCAATCTGCATTTGTATTTGTTTTCAAGGTGAAATCTTTACCTTTGGGTTACCACAATCCATAGTCAATTTTACTCTTGATGTATCTAAAGATTCTTTTCATTGCATTTCAACATGAGACTCTTTAGGAGCAGCTTGGAATCTTGCAACCATGCACACTACTTGCATGATATCAGGTCTTGATATATAGTTAGGTACAACAAGCTACCTATCATTGATCTATACATGGTCTGATTTGCATCAAGGGATTCATTTTTCTTGCTCAACTTACATCTAGTTATCATGGGGGTACCAAATAGTTTTTTGTCTTCCATTCCAAACTTCTTGAGAATTTCCTTAGCATACTTAATTTGAAATATAAATATCCCTTCATCAGTTTTTTCTATCTATAGACCAAGTAAGAAAGAGAATTCTTCAAGCATTGACATCTCAAATTCATTTTGCATTTTTGTAGCAAACTCCTTGCACATTCTGCCATTGCTACCGCCAAAAATGATGTCATCCACATATACAACATCTAACATATTCTCACCTTCTGATTTGAAGTACAAATTGTTGTCTACACATCCTCTCTTGAATTCTTGTTGTTGTAGGTATTGGTCCGACCTTGAATACTATGCTCTAGGTTCTTGTTTTAGACCATACAAAGCTTTCTTTAATATGGAAACATAATCATCTTCTTCTAATAGCTGAAAACCTTTAGGTTGTTCTATGTAGAATTTCTCTTCTAGGTTCATATTTAAGAAAGTAGACTTAACATCTATCGAATAGACTTTGAATCCTTTATGAACAAATAATTATAGAAACATTCAAGTATGGCTTCCAATTTAGCAATAAAATAAAATTCTTCTTGAAAATTTATACCTTCCACCTATGCATATCCTTTGCACACAAATCTAGCCTTATTCCTTACAACAACTCCATCTTTATTAAGCCTATTTTTAAAGACCCATTGTGTACCTATGAGATTCTTATGTAGGGACTATCTTGGAACTAACTCCCAAGTTTTGTTCTTTTCAATTCAAGGCTTAGTTCTTCTTCTATGGATTTTATCCAGCTCTCATCCTTCTTGGCTTCAACATAACTCTTAGGTTCTATTTGAGACATGAGAGCAAAATTTACTTGCTCTTTGCTCTTGGAAACCCTCCTTCTTGTCTGAACTCCTTCATCTTTGTTTCCAATAATCTATTCTTCAGGATGATCCTTTTGAACATATCTTGCAAGTACCTTTTCATTTTCTTCTTTAGGCTCTTCATCAGCAATATCTTCTTCAAACCCTAACTTAACTTTTGTAGACACTTAAAATTGTCTTGAATGATATTACACACTTGAATCTAGTCATTACCATCATTTTGTCCTAAATTCATCTTCTTTTTTACTATTTAATTGAATAAGCCTAGTTATTTAATTAAAATACATCATTTTCATCTATTAATCTAATTAATTTAATTGGGTTAATTAACCCCCTTTCACACTAACATTTCATCTAGTTTAATTGAATAATGCAAATTATTTAAATTAAACCCCCCCTTATATCCTCTCTGTTAGTGTGTTAAGTTTAACATCGGGTAATTAGTTTTTCTCATACTGGGTGGTTGTTCACCCATGCCTTTAAAAGGCTATACATTATGTAATTTACATCATCTCATTTTTCATTCACTTTTGGTGAAATAGTGTGTGCTTCTCTTGTGCATTGTGAAGGTTTTTTTCTTGCAGATGGTGCTCTTAGGAGGTTGTTGACACCAACATGGTATTAGAGCCAACCTTTCTACCTTCCTTACTTTCAGAGTTTTCATCAAAATTTTTTGAGATCGTTTATTTGCTAAAAAAAATTCTGGCATTTGAAATTTTTCAAATTTCAAAATTTCTTATTTGTTGATTTTATGTTAGGAAAGCATGATTTTGCTGGCACAATAGAAGTAGAGGCATTTGCTTCTTTTTTTTTGGAATTGAAATTTGTAGCTTGGAGGCTATCATGATTTTGGAGGTTGTATTTGCCAAGGCATGAATGTGCCAAGGCATTATTATTTTCTAAAGGGCGTGATTTGTATGAGTTTTTCGCTGAGCATTGATTTTTGTGTTGTTGGGCATGATTCTTGTTGTGTGGAGGTGTTTTACCTATTGGAAGTGATGATTTGACACAAGGAACTTGATCTCTCTTTGGTGGCATGATTTCAGTTCATTAGAGGCAATGATTTGAAGAGAAATTTGTTGAAGCTGCTATTTCTGAGAGACACTAATCCTTTGCATTTGGGAGGCATGGTTTACCAAGGCCATGAATTGCATTTAATTCCCCATGATTTGTTGTTTTGAATGGTAGTTTTTTAGACTTTGAACCTTTTACTGTGGCATCTTTTAGAAACTAGGCAGAAATGAGTTGATTCTTGGACTAGGCATTGGAATCCTATGCAAGCCATCATTGGTGGGAGTTGAATTTCCTATCCATTATAGGGCAAGTCGAGTGCCAGAAGTTCTGACCCATTGAGTGCAAAAGAACCTGCGTGTATAATTTAGCATTCTAAAAGTTTTGCACAAATATTTTATTTATCTAGGGTTTCCAAGTAGTGTGAAGTGGAGGTGGGCCCCAAGTGTTTGAAGTTGTCTTTGGGAAAAATTATCCCACATTGGCAACGTGGGGTAGTTTTTTTCTCTTTAAATAGTGTTAAAGTATGTTTGCTTGGTGTGTGAAAGTCTCACATATTGAGAAGATGTTGTTGAGTTGTGGAGATTTTTGTGTTCATTTGTCTTTCACATGGTGTGGAAATCTATTACAAATAAACAGGTGTACAATTCTTTTGCTCAATTTTTTTAGATTCAGTATTTTTTTTTCCCGATTAATATTTTTTGGATGTTGGAAACATAAATTTTGAGAGGTTGCATTGGTTGATATTTTTTGGAGATTTTCGTTCAATGTATTTTTTCCTTTTGTTGTCATGGCTACTCTTGATTAGTTGAATTTTTAACCCCCCATAACTACCATACCTAGAAGATGAAAATGTGTAGGTTGCTCCAATCTAAGGGTTTTTCGTCCACACTAAGTGATAACCAACCCACTCTTACCAGGGAATATGAAGTATTTTCCCATAGAAACAAGTGTGATGGAGCTATGGGTCTGATAAAATTGAATTTTTCTGATAGTCTTTTTTTTCATATTGATAGGTGTGATACACCCAAGGAGATCTGGGATAAGTTGCATAACTTGCTTGAACAGGTCAATGAGTTCTGTAATTTGGAACTAGAAGCAGAATTAACTTCTCTTTCCCCTCATGCATTTATTTTTGTTGATGGTTTTCTAGTCAAGTTCAAATCTATTAGGTCATAATTGGCGGGATGTGGGAAGAGAAAAACTAATAAGGAGTCCATTTTTTTATTATTTCTAAGTTGAGAGGCCCATTTATAGTCTTTTCTTCTACCTTCTACTCCACCATGGATGCTTTGGGCAATGCATTCCAAATGCCTTCTTTTGAGACTTTCTAGGACCGTTTGATGAGGGATCAAGCCAAAATTGCCTAGTTAGAGGGGGTCTCTATGAATCATGCATTAGTTGCACAAGGATCTCAAAGTAAAGGGAAGAAGAAACCTAAGCCTAAGATAGTGTCTAATGAGTCATCTGCCTCTTCAAAAGAGGACAAGCCTGAGAAGGAGAAGTTTAGTTGTGTGTATTATAAAAAGAAAGGGCATATGAACACCATTGCTATGTGAAAAAGATTGATGAGCTTTCACGTATTCTTTAGACGAACAATATTCTATTTCCCTCATCTATGAATCCTTCTTCTACAGCCTCTCCATCTCCACTTGTATCTTCATCTGCATCATCATCTAAACCTACATAATCAGGGAATGTGGGATTTGAAAATGGTAAAGAAGATAAACTCTACATGGGTAAAGGACATGCATTGGTAACTTCTACAGTTCATTCTAGTCGTGATAGATGGTTTTTGGATTCAGGAGCATCTCACCACATGGGTTTTACTCCCTCTCCTTTTTCAGGTCTTCATCTGACTGATACTTCTAAGATTTTGTTGGGAGATAGTAAGATTTTGGATGTTGTGGGGGTAGGAAATGTTGATATTAGTGATGGTTGTTTCAGAGATGTACTGTGTATTCTTGATTTTGCACACAAATCTTCTATCCATCTATAAAATTACACATGGTGAGGTGCCGAAGACGGTAGAGATCACTGTATATTCTATTTTCATTAGAGAGGTTGATATTGGCAAAGTCATTTTTGTTGGTGAAGTTGATCATGAGTCTCACCTCTATGCCTTTTTCTCATTTTTTTGATGATGATGATTATGAGCCTCACACCCCTCTTGCTAGTGTTGATAGCAATTCCTTAGGAGAGATTGGTCATTTGAACTTTGGAGTTCTTCATACCTATTTTGATTCATATCATGTTGCTTCAGAGGTTGGTTCTTCAGCACAATAGGATGTTTTTGATCTTTCAGATCTTATTTTAGTGGATGAGTATTTGGCAGGCATCTTAGATTTTTTTGTGGAGTATCATCTTGTATATTTGGGAGACATACTTGAGGGGATTTCTCTCCTCTTTGATGAAAATTTCAGCATGGTAGTTGATACATCTATATTGTCTTTGGAGATTGACATTGATGAGCCTTCACTTGATTTGTCACATTTCTTGGTTGATTTTTTTATCATGATTATGTGGTGGATTATTCTATTTGGAGACTTGGACTTCCTCTTTTCAGTTGGACATGGAGTGGCTTCTTCATCATTTGGTGGACTTGTTTCTTCCTAAGGGGAGAGGAGCTTTTTGTGGTCATTAGATCATCTTTTGTTTCCAAGCATATTTCATCAACATTGGAGCTTCTTCATTATGGGGGGAATCTAATATCTCTTTTCTTTCCTTCCTATGGGGGGATCATTTATTGCATATACATGATGTATGTATTCCTTGGGGGGTGTGATTGAGTCCTTCATCCATGCATAATTTTTGTTTTTGTTTTCTCTCTTTTGGAGAGGTTTTTTCCCAAGGGGTCTTTCTCCTTTTTCCCTATTTGTGAGAGATTTATGTTTTTCATTGTAAATGGGTACCCACCATGGTTGTGTAGCCGAGACTCATATTGCATCTTCATTTTGTATAATAATTCTCCCTAAGTTTTCAAATAAGGGGGGGTGTTAGTACATGTTAATTTTAACGTAGGGTAATTAGTTTTTCTCGTACTAGGTGGTTGTTCACCCATTGCTTTTTTCATGCCTTTAAAAGTTTGTACATTATGTAGTTTACAACATCTCATTTTTCATTCACTTTTGGTGAAATAGTGTGTGCTTCACTCATGCATTGTGAAGTTTTTTTTGTTGCAGATGGTGCTCCTGGGAGGTGGTTGACACAAACACTCATTTCATTAAATATTATTAATTATTCACTTAAATATCACTAAACCCCTTTTTCATTAAATGAAGAAATTATTTTTAATGATAATCCTAAATTCAGTCAACTTGCACAATTAAAACTTTGTTTTAATTAACTAATTCCTAGCTTTCCCTCACCCATCCACTTGCATAAGAATATTCCCTTGGAATATTCTCCCACTTGAGCTCCAAAAATGGAATATTCTCTCATAACAAACTTTGAAACAAACTTTCTAACAACTTTGAAAGTGTGTTTGTTTGAATCATTGTAAGCCCTTGATTGATTCTTTGATCCATGTGATCTTGCATTCTCATCCATTGATGAGAATCATTGATCCATGCCTTCACCTCACTTTTCATCTCAACCCTTGATTCACCATTTTCTCTTATAAATACTTCACATTTTGGAGAGAAATGGATCCACTTCCATCAAAGCAAAGTTATTTTGCACATTTGAATACTATCTTTATTCATCCTTTCATCCATCATCAATATTTTTCATCCACCCTTAGCATATTTTCATCTATTTTAGCTTAAGATTGAATCATCAATGGAGTTTGATTAGATGCTTATCCAATAAATTGGGAAAGGGTCATCATTCCATATCAATACAACATCAATCCCCCAATGGGATAAGGTTTGGAGATATAGATTAGGTTTCTTTTATGATTTCATGGTTTATTTCATGCTTAGTTTAGTGGTTTATTGTTTTTGAAGCTTTCAAACATCTCATTGGTATTGTTGCTTAGTTAGTTAAATATAGCTTAAATTCATATGGATCTAATTTATTTAGCTATTACTATGATTACAATCACAACTTCATAGCTAGCTTTGTCACGTTCAACATGCTTCAAATCTTCATCAATATTGACATTGATGCTCTCCACAATTCTATATAGCCTTTTGTTTTATCATTGTTAGGCTATGCTTTGAGTGGAATAACCAAGAAATGTCCCTTCATCAGATATAGAGTCAAAGCTTCCTAGGTGAGTCCAGGATCGTGGGGGTCCAAAAAGTTGTGATATGACAAGAAAATAGTTGATGATTTTTTTTAATCCAAATTTGATGAAATGAAAAGGGGTTCTTGAGTAAACTTTTAACATTCCACCAATATAAGATATGCCTTATTTTGAATTTAATAGATAATTATTATTGATTTTCTACATGAATTATAACTAAAGTCCTAATTGATAGACTGATTGAAAACATCTATAATTATCAAATGATTTCACATTTTTTTGAATCTAAAAGATGCAACACATTCTATGCTTCCCATACTATAGCATAAAAAAAGTTAAAAGTGAATTTCATAAATTTTTGACCAAGTTTTTGATAAAGGGAAAAACAGGTTTTACAGGGACCCAAAACCACCAAGTTTACAACAAAAGAGAAAGGACTAAAAATTCCAACAGAAAAAACAAGCTATACAAAAGGAAAAAACTGGAACAAGCAGCAGCCACCCGCAAAAGACTAGGAGAGTCAAACTAAAAACCAGCCGAAAAGCCAACAAAAAGACCAACTGCAACTAACCCAAAGTCTTTAGAACAGACTCGGTCTCAGCCTCCAGGTTTTGCATGTCCTGAACACCCTTCTTGAAGGTTTGAATCATATGTGGCGTAGGAGGAGCCTTCCTCTTCAAATTAGCCTTGGTTCTCTTTGAAATACCAACATCCTCATCCTGGTTTTTATCATTAACCTCTTCTAGATCGACCACCAAAGACCCCTGTTCAGCTTTGTCCAATTTTTTAGTCACGACATTGATAATGATGGCATTGTGTCTTTCCATCCCATTGTTTTGCTCGGCTATAATTTTAACAGTATTTTTCATTTTATCCAACTCGATTCCAACCCTTTTGTCCATGCCCGCTTGGTTCTAGGTTTCTTTACTGGCACCATGATCTTTTCGCTTCGCCTCCTTCTTGCCAAGCATTGTAACCTTGGCTCCCATTTCTTCCAGTTTACTTTGAGGGGCCCAGTTTTTTATTTTTAGCTCGTTGATTTCATGAAAGATCCATTTCAAAATTTTGAAATGGTCAGCAGCATTACTCCTAGCTAAACCCAAGACATCCACAGTGGGTTCCCTTTCTAGGTTGAAGCAAGTTTTAGCAGGGTCAAGGGTTACAGGGGATCCAATTCTTGCATCTTTTTCCGATAACGGGGTAGCAAAGGACGAATTAATGTTAGCACCAGAATCCTCAGAATCAGGAGAGTCTTCAGAGTACGACACAAGGTTTTTAACCGGAGGATTCTTACCAACACTTTTGGTTTTAAGGGTAGAACTTCCTGGCTTAGGCGCAGTGCAAGCTTTCACAGAAAGGGGGTTAAGGATTTTCTTACCAATTTGGAAAGAGGACGGGCTCAGGACCCTCTTAATCGAGCTCAAATTGGGAAAATTCCCTGAGCAACTGGGTTTGGTATCATCCTCCTCAGAATTAGGAGGGGCATCCAAATTAGCAAGGGCAGGCATTTTTTGGTAATGTTCAACAATTAACCTAATCAAACCAGTATGAAAAATACAATATCTTTTTGGGTTTTTCTTGTAGTCATCTAGACTTTTTCTCAAAGAACAGAGAAGATAGTAGGGAATAGAAACCCTAACCTTATTGTGGAAATGGTTGAGCAGGGAAAAGTGATAGCCGTAAACCCTGGTGAAGCGACCATCCAAAGTAATGTACTTCATGATAACACGAAGAACCTTTCTCTAGAGAGCTTTTATGGTATCGGCTTCGAAGTAGCTGTTAGAAATTTTCACCAGTTTCAGTCTTTCCTTCTCTTTCTTCAGAAATATGATGACCGCTTCATCAGAGAAAACCTTGTCCCTGAAAAAATTGTGTCCATCAGTGGACATTCTAGTCACTTCAGCTATAAGGTTTTCATCAAGCTCAACTTTCCTACCAAAAAGGGTAAGTTCCCCATTTTTCCAATTCATCTCAAAATGCTCAGTAGCTTCCTAATTAGACCCATGGATTTTTTCCAGAAAAGGGATTAAGCCCCCACTTTTTACTTTGTTCCACACTTTAGTATTTCTAGTATGCATCTCAAAGCTATCCAACTCAACTCTTTTCCTGTCTCCACCCATTTTGGCAAACACAGTGGGGCAGACAGAGATGAAATCTTTACTTGAAATGGTCTTGCCAAATCTAAGAGCCCACAAAGCATGCCAGGCTACCTTACAGGTTAAGTGACTAAGCTCGGTCCCATACAATCTAATGATTGTGATGTAATTACCCCATCCTATCATCATTAAAGAGGTGGCACGCTTCTTGCCCATGTGACGCATCATAGTTCAATAAGGCTTGGACATTAACACTTAATTCACTAATATTTAGCCAAGTGCACTGTCCTTTGCTTCTAACCCCTTCTGTTACACCCCTAACTTTAACTATGTCTTAATTTTTACTTTGAAGTAATTAGTAGATGATTATGCATGTTTCAATGATTTGACGTTTAGTTAAAATGGCTAGAAAAATCAATGTTTTCATGAGTCATGTTTATTTGACTAAAATTTGACATGTGTTTAAAAGATGTCAAGATGTGATGATCTCATGAGGATTATGAAAATGATTACTAAAACACTAATCTTATGTTGTTGATTGCAAGTTGCATTTAGGAAACAGGTTTCCGCCCTTCGAGGAAGGGAGGGAGAGCATCATCAGAGAGAAGGGAATAGATACAAGGAGTAGAACAGGTTGTCACCGTCTTAAGTCTTTCTAGTTGCTTAACGTCAACCTAGTCATTTTGAGGATAGTGACGTCGTCAAGGTTGAACATTAGTTGTTTTACGACAGACAATTTTCTATCAAGCACAACGCTTCTTATGTCGTAATGAGTTTATGTCATGTCATCAATTGTGTAATTGGTTGTTCATTATTGTCTATTCTTTATAATAGTTTGAATTGTCTTATTAGGTCGTGGAACTATTATTGTAGCCTGATTCCTTGTAAAAGGAAGTCATTATGACGATCATCCTTGAGTTCGTTTTATGGGGTGAATACGCCCAAGAGACAACAAAAGATCAACATCATCGATCGTGTAAGATTGTATTACCAACTCTTGATTTCTAAATGATTGTCATCTATATATGTTCAATCTTTAAATGCTTTAACTTAGTGACTCTCATTATGATATTACATATGGACGTTGATCATTTATGATCATCGTTGAATTTGTTCATTTGACGAATATACTGGTTAGACGATGTAACGATCTATGTTGTCAACATTTCCCATGATGTTATTATTTCTTAAAGTATTATTATGTTAAATTATATGTTGAAAATTGGCAACGACTGCATAAATTGAGAGTTAAAAGATAGGATCCAACTTTTATTTAAAAAAGAGCAATATTGCTTTGATGAAATGGTTCAACTCTTAGAATCTTTGGTAATGGCTTTAACTTTTATGTTTATGTGTATTGCATAGTTTATATGCCTTATGCAAACCCCATAGGTCGTGGCATAGCATTAAGGGGTGACAGTTATATATATAGTTAATACTTTTATGCTAATATCAGTGATATAATGGTTATGGCAGTAGCAAATTTGAGCTTATTTTTCAATTCTTTATGGGGGGGCCATATTTGACCGAACTTATCTTTCTCCAATGATGGTGCACCCATTTATTATGGAAAGATTATTGGTCCCATGTTGTGGTAACCTCCTCATGTGGGAGATGAAATTCTTGGCAACTGTTTCTTTAACGATTTCTTGCAAATTCAGGTGGGTAATTTTGGAAGCAAGGAAGAGGAAGGGGGCAACCGTTCTAGATAAGGAATGACAAAAAGAGGAGAGGGGGGAAGGTAACCTTTATACACTTTTGTGCTAAATTTTACATTATTGTCTATCCTTTGTTTCACAGTCATGGTGAGAATAAAAAAATGAGAAACGTCCCCATTTACCTGGAATGGAGGGAGAACGAGTGAAACCACAGAGTATAGGGGGTCGTGAGAGGAAGTGCTAGTTAAATACTCCCCTCTTAAACGTTTACTATAGACATTGGAAGCCATTGAAAGCCACTGTTGATCTCTATGTAGGCCGATACTTGCCAAGTCTACTTCGGCGATTGTAGCTATGACTTTCGTTGTCATAAGCCTCTTTTCTGAATTTGAAGAACCTCCATGTTTGCTGACCATTGGGTAGTTGCAATTGTAATAGAAAAATATCTAATTTGAAAGGAAATGTTTTATCTGAACCAAAACAAATTGTTCTAAATCTTTTATGCCCCTCAGGCTATGAGGTGGCTTTTTCTTAGAGGGAGTCTAGTAGGAAAAATTATGCATTCTTTCTTCTTTTGGAGTATGGGAAAATTAAAGATATCAAGATTACATGAGAAATGAGCAGGAATTTGGTGTTGAATATAAAGTGAATAGGTTCCTTGGAGGACCAATACAATGCCTCATTCCATAAGAGGCTCGTTAGATCGCCTACCTACTATCAAAAAGATTGATGATGGTTAAAGGATGGTCAACGATACAATAATTACACCTTGGTAGAGGGTCGATGAGTGTTGAAGACTCTGAAAAGCTTGCAAGCTCGTGGCAGTGTTGAATCAAAGGATCTCAGCCTTGAATTTATCACTAAGGTGCTAGTTAAACTTTGGGGGGCTTGGCTTGAAGCCACAAGCATAAAGGAGAATGACCATTTTGAGTAAGAGATAGGATTTCATCTTTTCTCAAGGAAAGATAAAATGAACAAGGCCAATGTTTGAATGTCAACCTGGGGAGGCATAGCTCGAACTCTTGCTACTTCTATCTTATCTTCAAGATTAAATTCTATTAGTGGAGAAACAACACGAGCTACCACAATCACTACAAGGCAAGTAACCTTTCTTCCCTCTATGATGGATATACTATTTTCCTTAATTGTGTACATAAATACATTGTGATGGTAATGGTTATCTTAACCACTAGTGAGGTAAATTTTTCCTACAGTCCATCCCCTGGAAGAATCTTCATTAGTTCCCCTAAAATCTCCACGTTGAGAGAGTAACTAGAATCTTTATTAGTTCTTTTAAAATATCCACATTGAGAGAGTGTAACTATTTGATTACTTATGTTATGATTTCTTTGGAGAGAGAGAGTAATCTAAGCAATACAAGATACAGACCTTGAAACCCTTATAGAACTATTTTATTGCTAAGTGCCCAAAAGACAAAGTTAAACCCAGGTTGGGCATCACTAGAGTGATTAATCCATGATTGGGAATTGTAAGACTCAATTTTCATTCTCACAAGAAAGTGGTAAACTATTTTGATTCATGAAGGCTTATATGATACATATATACTAGGATGTTATATATATAGGAGTTTTAAACCTAACTTATGTTGGAATTCGGTTGTTCCAAGTAGACTAAAGGGTTGAAAGCATATTATTATCTTTTATAAATCAAACACTTTAAGGGTTGAAAGAATGAACTAGATCAAGACTATTGTTGTGAAATGATAGTATTCTTTTAGACATTACATTGGTGAAGGAATACCTTGAATACTATGTTTATTCATGTATTTAAAATGTGAATTCAAACAATGTCAAGTGGTCTAGAAAAGACTAGAGGTATTTTGTTCTTATAATTAGTTACACTTATGTTATTACCTTTGGAGAATCAAGGATGATGATATTTCCATGTGTTGGGTTAGAGAAGCTAAACCCTAGTATTGAAACATGGAGGATGTAGGAAATCTATAACTCTTATGTTAGATATGACATTGTACATATATATTTTGATTGCCAGTGAAAGGTCGAGAAAACTAGAGAGCAAGACAGGAAGTCTTTATAACACCTTAAGAGATTCTTCGATAATGTTGAAACTCAATTAAACGCATCGAGATGTTGGGTATTGAATCTTGAGAAGTAAATGACAAGACGTCATAAACCCTAGTTATTGCAAGAATGCAATAAGGGACTTTTGAAAAGGTTTGAAATATCTAAATCTTTACATTACATGTTTATAATGAATTATGGATTAATTCTAAGTCGGATTGACTAGAATAGATTTTCTATATAGACTAGTTGTTTCTAGAATACCAAATAAAGTAAGAAAAACTATAGGATGAGATAGTTCTAAGACGAGTCAGAGGTGCATGTCTAGATGGAATGACCAATCAAAATGATCATACTTAGCTAGAAGGGATCTAGAGTTGTATGGTTGATCGAGTTTTGTAGGACACATCACTAGGACTCAAATGGAGAAACTTGACAATTCCTTATATCTATACCCTTCGTGAAGGGTCGGGGCACTTCCAGTTAGGAAGTGTGCGGGGGACCACTTGAGTCCGCGGTTGGAGGAAAAGCACTAGGATGATGCTCTCCCTCTGTAGCAGAAGACTCACTGAGTCTCATGAAGTTCGACATCAACATTCCAGATGTAGTGAACTTCATGTTATGGTTTATGGCAATCAACCTATGAGGTAAAACTATTCTTTATGCTAAGTATATCTTTTGTGATATAAATGAATAGTGTAAGGAATTCTCTTGTTTCTAGTTACAATTACCTGTGAATTCAAGTTTGAATTTATCTAGAAAATTTGTACTGTTGTACTTTATTTTTGTGCTTACACAAATTTTTTAATTTTTAAAAAAAAATTCTCTCTCATGTTTACTAAGTTTATTTACCTTCTAGTAAATTCTTGAGATTACTTGAGTATTAAGGAGAGTGATGTTACACCTTCATTTGCAAAAAAATATGCCATAGCATTGGCTTCTCTATAGGCGTGTGAAATCTTTATATTATCAAACTTGGCTAAGGTCAAGATAGCATCATCAATCCAAGACTTAATATTCCATGAGGGGGGTGACCTACCTAAAAGACAATCAATAATATTTTTGGAATCCCCTTCAAGCCAAAGGTTTTTAAAATTTATACTATGGGCCAAATTTATAATATGAAAAGCTCTAGTAGCCTCAGCCAGGTGATTGGTTTGAGATCCAAGGGGAGTAGCAGTCGCACCTAGAAAGTTGCCAAAGGAATCCCTTATGACTCTGCTACAACCCACCACCCCAAGATTACCTTTAGCCACTCCATCAAAGTTGGATTTGACCCATCCATTAGGCGAAAAAGACCAGCAAACACCCTCTCTATCGTTCTTAGCTTGTTTAGGGGCACAGGGAAAATCAAGACTTATATTCCATTCCTTAGCAACCTTAAGATCATAGGACGAGTAAGCCAATTTCTCAGAGTTTCTAACCTTCTGGGAGATAGCATTGACATTTTCTTTCATAAATCTGATTATTTTATCAAAAACAATATCCACTGGTGCTTCTTTATCTCTATAAATTATGTTGTTTCGATCTTTCCAAAGACCCCAAGCAACATGAGGGAAAGAGAAATCCCACAAATACTGGAGTACAGGATTGTGAGTTGGGGATTTCCATTGAATGAAGAAATCTTCAATAGACAAGGGAAAAACCCAAGATAATTGCTAGTAACAAATTATTTTTTCCCAAATTAAGGCAGCAAAAGGACAGTGAAGAAATAGATGGCGCACTGACTCTGCCTCCATCTTGCATAGAAAACATCTATTAGGTATTTGAAAGCCACGCTTGTAGAGGTTATCAACCATGAGCACCTTATTTTGGAGAAGGATCTAGAAAAAGATATTGATATTAGGGACCAGGTGTTTGAACCAAGCTTTCGACCAAAAGGGAGGAGAAGCCTGGATAGAAGTAATCCTGGCAAAAGCAGATGAAATAGAATAATTGCCCGAGGGTTCATCACTCCAAACAAGATGACCTTCTGTCTGATCAGGGCAGAGTCTGACAGCCAGTAAAGAAGACTGAATAGGAGCAAGAGTCTGACTGACAAGGCACAGATCCATCCATTTTCCATCCACACAATAATCTTTCACATATGAGCCAAAAAGAGCTTTGCAATTTTCAACCCACTCGCTAAAGGAATCAATTTTTACAAGGGGCTCATTAAACAACCATCTATCCTCCTAGAATCTTGTTTGGTTTCTGCTTCTAACTTGCCAACCCACTCCAGAATCAACAACTTTTCTTCCGTTAATCAAATTATTCCAGCAGGTTGAGCCTTTGGGAAGAAGATGGGATTCCTTCATAATTATAAGAGATCTATTACTCTCCGAATATTTTCTTGCTAGGATATCAGTCCATTCCCCCGAGGACAAAAATATTCTCCAAATTTGTTTAGCTAGAAGTATCTTGTTAACCATTCTCATTCTTCTAAGACCTAAACCTCTGACGTTTTTCGGTCTGCGCACTAGATCCCATCCTATTAAAGGTAGTCTTTTTTTTTCTTCAACACCCGACCAAAGAAATATTTTTAATCTTTTCAATAGCATTCGCATATTTAGTAGGGATTTTGAAGAGGCTCATAGCATAAATTGGAAAATTTTGAAGAGTAGCTTTGAGAAGTTGAAGTTTTCCTGCTTGGCTTAACAGAGCTCCTTTCCAACCAACAAGTTTCTTACTGAACCTCTCAACCAACAAAATCCAAAAGGACTCTGGCGGTTTAAGGCTTAAGGGTAAGCCAAGATAGGTGGCGGGTAAAGACTCCACCCTACACCCAATGATTCTGGCGATTTTATTATGTCTGTGAACAGGTGTATTAAAGAAGAATAGAGAGATTTTTTGTTTATTAATCAACTGGCCTGACGCCCTCCCATACTCATCCAACAGAGATTTCAAAATATTTCCCTCCGAAACTGTAGATTTTCCCAAGAGCATGGTATCATCAACAAATTGTTGATGAGAACAGATCAAGTTGCTTGAGGATGATTTAAGACCAACCAGGGATCTAATATCAATTAGCCTTTTCAAGTTTCTTCCAAGACTTTCAGCCATAATAGTGAATAAAATAGGAGAGATAGGATCACTGTGTCTTAGACCTCTGGAGCTTTGGAAGAAGGTCGATGGGGACCCATTGACCATAACAGAGATAGAAGCAATTGACACAAGTTGTTCGACCATTTGAATAACCCTGTTGCTAGGGACAAATCCATTTTGTTGAGGTGAAATCAGGGTAGGAAAAATAGTTAAAAGTCTGGAGATCAAAACCTTTGAAATGATTTTATAAATCGACTTATAGAGACTGATGGGTCTGAAAGCCTCAAAGTTCATCGCTCCAGTCTTCTTAGGAATTAGAACTAGAAAATTAGCATTCAATTCTTTTAGGAGACTTCTGGATCCAAAAAAATCTTTTACTGCATTCACCACATCCTCTCCCACTATCTCCCAGAACCATTGGAAGAAGAACATTGGAAACCCATCAGGACTCGGAGCTTTACTCCCTTCAAAGGAAAAAACAACCTTCTTAACTTCCTCGCTAGAAGGAATAGCAGACAACATAGAGTTATTTTCCTGATTGATCACATTTGGTATAGTTGTTATTAAATGATCTTGATCACTTTGGTTATTTTCCTCATTCTAAGACAGAAGATTTTTAAAGAGTAAAACAACATGTTTTCTGATATCCTCCTCCTCCTCATACCTAATATTATCAACTTCAATATGAGAAATTATGTTGACCGCCCTATGTTTTGAGGCCGAAAAATGAAAGTACCTAGTATTTTTGTCACCAACAGATAACCATAAGGCTCTAGATCTTTGTCTCCATAATTCCTCCTCTTTTGCAATGATATCATGCATTTTAATAAGAAGTTCATTCTATTTTTCCTTAGTATCATTCAAATATCCCTCCTTCTAGATTTTGTTTTGGATCTCTCCAAGTTCCATCTAAAAATTAGATTTTATCCTAAAAATGTTGCCAAAGGAATATTTTTTCCATTTTTTTAAATTGAATTTAACTTCCCTTAATTTTTTGGCAACTCTAAACATAGCAGTACCAAGTTATGGTGGTTAGACAAACAAGTTTTAATATTTTTAAAAGGTTCTAATAAGAAAATCATAACTAATTATTTAGTTAAAAAAAAAATACAAAATAAATGTGGCACATTCAGGCATGTGTCCTCTAACTATATTGAATTTTTTTATTTTTTTAGAAAAATTCTTAAACTTAGGTTGGTCAAACATACACCTACTTTTTATTTTTTCCTAAAAATTTTAGTACTATTGCATTAAAATTTTAAATTTTCACCAAATATATTTACTTTTTAAAAAAAAAGGACTAGTGTCTTAGAAACTAAATTCAATTTTCTACAAATTATGTTCTTACATATTTTTCAACTACCTCACTAATTTACAGAAGGATGGTGACATAAATATTCACTGCCTCAATTTAATCTTGGATGGAATAATTGCACTGGATGGGTATGTGCAGGATCATGATGGGACAAAAAGTGGTGATATGATGGGTATGTGTAGGGTATGTGGCTGACGGCTTTTTTTTACCCAAAATTGATGAAATGAAAAGGGTTTTTAAAGGAGATTCTCAACTTTCCACCAATATAAACTATGCTTTACTTTGAATTTAATAAATAATTATTATTCATTTTCTATTTGAATTGCAACTAAAAGTCCTAATTGATATGTTGATTGAAAAACATCTATAGCTTTCAAACGGTATCACATTTTTGAATCAAAACATGTGTCACATTTTATGCTTCACATACTATAGGATTAAAAAATGAATTTCATGAAGTTTTGACCAAGTTAAGGTGGTCAAACATACAAGTTTTTATATTTTTTAAAAGTTGTAATAAAAAATTCTTAATTAATTATTTACTTGGAAAAATTTATAAAAAAATATGCATCACATTGGGACATGAGTCCTCTACTTATATCTAAAATCTTATAAAAAAAATACTATCATTTTATTGTGGTTAGGTTGGTTAGACAGACACCTACTTATTTTTTCCCTTAAATTTAAATGCTACTGCATTGAAATTTCAAATTTTCACCAAATAGATTATTTTTCTTAAATAAACCTAGTAGTTTAGAAAATGCATTCAATTTGCTACAGATTCTATTTTTACATATTTTTGAAATAGTATAGATAACTTATTCAATTTTTTATGTCAAGTTCCCTAACTCTGATTTTTTTGAATTTTATCACCACTTAAGGGCATGTTTTTTCCATGATGATCCTACACATACCCGGATGCTGGATACTCAAAATTCATCATGGATAGCAAAGGGTTATTAGACAGTAGATTGAAGAGTCACTTCGCCAACACACAAAAAATTCAAGAGTACAAATGGCCTCATGATTACACGATGTACCAATGGGAGAAGACATATCTAGCTCCCCTAGAAGAATAGGCCTTGCAGTGAAGTACTAAGCCTTGCAAATACTATCATGGAGAGATGACCTTGCCAAATCTAAATGATCGCGGGTACCTTACGATGAGTAATGCACTTTTGTATCTTGTGAGTTCTCTAGACTTCAGCATCTGATCATTTTTCTTCATTTCTCATCTTTCATTACTTTTATGTAATTCTATGTAAACAACGATAATTAAAAAAAAATGATTTATGTTAAAAGTGGGTAACTAAAAAGACACTTTTTGGCATGTCATTCAAGACAAAATTTTGAAAAATATTGTAAAATATTTTTGAAGATCAACATAATGAAATTATAATTGGTGGTTGAATTCTGGTTTCAATTGTTTGTTGAAGTGAATTAATGAATGTTATCTTGTTGTCTCTAGTTTGATCTTTCCTTGTTATTTAAATCAATATATCAAGGGTAAATCTAGTTTATCAAAACACATTTGTTGTCAAACAATTCATTTTGTATTACATTTTGGTGTCAAATCTTTGGTAATTATTGTTAATTTCATTAAATTTTGGGAAATTATATACAATAAATAGATTGATGGCTATTTGGTTAGTGAAATTAGCTCTCTTAGAAATTAACTGAAATATCTTGTCTTGAAATATCTAGAAGGATTCTCTTAATTAAAGAGGATTTTTTGGTTATTTTTCTAACAATGATTAACAATGATTAAATTATAGTGTAGCTAGCTTGCTATTTTCATTCAAGATACAAGTCATGATCAAAGTTAAGCACATACCAAGAATATGGTACTCTACTTCAAACCCTAAACCTCACTTAGTTGAGTCTATTTACATGGGGATATTGACGAAGTTGATAAACAATTAATATATATCATTTGTTGTTTGTGAAGGAAAGTCATGTGAGATCTAATATGGTAGTGAATCAATATCTAGTTTCTTAAGTAAAGATGATGTCATAGTTGGGAAACTTGTTATGAAACATCAGGTTAGTAATTTTTGGATGTTAAGGCTTCCCAGTTGGATATCAAAGATCTTTTCTCATCAACTTAATTTGGAATTTATGTATAAATGGATTCTTTCATGGTGCAAGTCTTTACTAAGACAACACATGAACTAGGGTTGAATTTTTTGTTGTCCAAGTATGATGGAATTCATGGGCTTGGTTTCTAGGAAATTTTTGTTGATAATGTTGTTCCAATCTGGTTAGTGTTGATAGCCTTCATTCTATAATATGTCAAATTCATTCTATAATCTGAGCGTATCGCCTTTCTTAAATTTTGAATAAGGTTCTAAAATCAAGGGTTCAATATGCATATTTCAAGCTTATGTTGAACACTTTGTTTAAGGAATTTGTTTTTGTTTCGGTAAGCAACATTTATAAGGTGATATACCCTTTACACAAAGAGACACAAGGTCCAATAAATCTCAAGACCAAAAAACATTAAAGACCAATCCAAAAAATATACACATCAGACCAATAGCAAATAGACAAAAAATGGACCAAAAGTAGAATAACTAGCATTTTCTCAGTTCTTAGATAGGAGATTAACAACATCATCCCCAACCCATTCCTAGACTTCTTCAGCATTATTCTTTTCCATTTCATCCTCCATAACCTTAGAAAAGGTGCTAGTAACACAGTGGACGAACTTGACAGTGAAACGAGTCAAGCCACAAAATTTCTTGTCCAAATTTTCCATTCTTTCTTGTAGCACACAGAGCTCCTCCCCATAAGTTGTAGTCTTCACAGTATTAGCACACTCCACATCTAATGGGTCTAAGGACTGGGAATCCAAGTTCTCCTTCTACACTTTGCTAATATTTGGAATGAAGTGGGGCCCTCAAATATACTCCTCCTCCTCATGCTTAGACTCCTCCTCGTCCCTGTAATCTTTGTTGTTAGACCACTCCTCTTCTGAACCCAAGTCATTAACCTACACTTTCTTGTTATTCTTAGCCAGTCAACCAGACATCCTGATGATCGTATCACCACTAGTCACCACCACAGCTGCAACCACTGTGTCCCCCTTAGAATCCTTTCCCACCACATTTTTACCTATGTTGTCCCTGGTTGGAGGCTTCATCAAAGCCTTCACTTCCTCCTTACCTTTCTTCTTCAGGGTGGGTTTGCTAATAGTCTCGGTAGGGGTCGACTTGAGCTCACAAAGACTGGCCGCAACACTAGTCTGGGAAATTCTCGCATTCCCCTTAAGCTTCTTAGCAGCACATTTAGGTTTATGAGTATCAGTAGACACCAAATTTGGATTTTCTTAATGGGACCATTTGACTCATCTGGGGATATATTAGTCACAATAGGAGGATCAATTTCCTCAACACATACAATAGAAATGGGTTTGGATAGGAAAAGTGCAAGATGCAAGTGGTAGAGCCTCAAAATGAGGCCTTGGTGTAGTGGTAAGGGCAGGGTATCATCAGGATTTAGGCCAGCAGTTTCAATGTATTTTTCAACCAAGCTCTCTAAATCCCTAAGAAGGAAAAAAGGAAAGCTTAACAAAATTTTATGTTGGAGGTGATTTAAAAGAGGGAAATGGTAGAAGTAGTAATTTTTGTATCTACCTTCCAAAGTCACGTACTTCATAAGGGCAAGGTAGACTTGGTCCGAAGGCTGTAGAAGAGCCTCTCTCTCAAACCCCAACTAGTTACGAACCGACTTCTCATTCCCCACAAAGAAAGTGTTCAGACTTTCATTATCTTGTGCCTTTGTATGCTTCAGGTACTTCTTACCAATACTCAGAAGCCTTGTTGCATGGACTATCACATCCTTGTTCACTTCAAAGGAAATACTACCCATAGTCATGTGTCGATCTTTCTAGGAGTTAGCAAACTACGTAGAAAAATTAGGTTCGTGACCCACTAGACTCTCCATTAGGGGAGCCAAACTGCCTTCAACACATATGTGCCACATCAATAGATCTTTGTGAAATTTTCCATAATTTTTAGGCTTCATTCACACCCTATCACCACCCATAATGTCTCTTTACACATAGAATAACCAAAAAACCTATGAGAGAAAAAGGTTAGAGAAAATGGTTAAGTGAAAGGTCACCTGCACACTTAGGATTTTAAGCCAAACAAAGCATCCTTGGGTAATCAAAGCAATGTATAGGTCATATTCTTGAGGACATAATTCCATAAAAGATATCTTTGTGAATTTATAAATGAGGATCTCCAAAAACTTGCAGCTAGGTAAGCAGGACATGATGGGAATGGAAGGTTTTCCTTCCACGTTATTTTTACAGAGAAACCAAGGCAAGATGGCTATGGGGAAAAATTTAGAAACACCTAAGAAGCTGACTTTTAGAAGAGGAGACAAAATAGAAAAAAAGATAGAACCAATTAGGAGCTTGATCTTATAATTATTAGTCACATCATTATTAAAAAAAAAAAAGCTTGAGAATATGATAGCTTAGCACAATCCCCAAAAGGAGATTACTGTAAGGTATGACCCAGCTTGTCCTTAATCACAAAGTACCGCCATAATTCCTCATAATTCCCTTTTTAAAAATAGGCTCCGCCTCATTATTCAAATTTTTCCACTTGTAGTCCACCTCAGCATTAACACCCATCCACATAGCCCATAAGACAATCATTTAGACCCCACAAAAATCCCATAAAAGTGCATGATTAGTTATTATCATGGATCAAATAAGGGCTTTTCTCCTTTAGGATTAGACCTTGAATACCCGGCAGTAGGTTCCCCAAATTTCACCAGCACTTAGAGAATTTCCAATGTGTGCCAAAGTTGGCTAAGGCATCAACCACTTGATTTCCCTCCCGATAAATTTGGGTAGCAATCTTCAAATTTAACTTAGACACAAAGAGCCCTATGTCTAATAGAATGTCTTTAGTACTCCACCCCAGTAATTTGTCAAAGTTAACAACATCAATAATAGAACTGGAATCACCTTCAATATGAAGGTTTGCAATCCCCATAGAAACAACTAATTGTAAGCCCTTAAGCAACGCTCTAGCTTCCGCAATCATAGAAGATTGGATACCAATCCCCCCAATGTAACCAACCAAAAAATTTCCTTTGCAATCTTTGATAACACGTCCTATGCTCGCTCTACCCAGCTTGCCTTTGGCTACCCCATCAAAATTAACTTTATACCAACCACTGTCTAGAAGCATCCATACAATGTCTCTTCTAGCTAGGGATCTTGAGCTGTCATAGGAGCTTGTATCTAGGTTCCGATGCCAAGCTTTGGCCATAATAATTTCTCTCTCAGTCGGACCTTTATCTAAGGTTTTCCCTTTAAAGAGTGAAATGTTTTCCATAATGAACCAAGAACCAATACCAAAAACATCCTTCAAACTCATCTCAATGTTCCTAAAAATTCTATTGTTTCTTTCTTTCCATAAGCACCAACAGATAATGGGGGGAACCTGGATCCAAATTTCACAAGGTAAGGGGTGGATGAAGGGTCTAGTATAGCTCAAGATAAAGGGTCTAATATCCTTACACATAGTCCATTGAATTCCTAAATGTTCAATAGCCATCTCCCACACACCAACAACAAATGGGTAGTGTAACAACAAGTGGTCCACTAATTCTTCATTGCACTTGCATAAAAAACATCTATTGGGAATCTGGAATCCCCTTTTCCTCAAATTATCCTAAGTAAAAATCTTGTTATAGCGGGAAGTCCACCAAAAGAAATATACTTTTGGGATCATGATTCGATTCCAAACCCTCTTCCAAAGATCAAGGACAACACCCTAGTCTGTCAACAAATTGTAAGCTAATTTAACTAAAATATCACCTTACTTATCATGAGTCCAGAAGAACTCATCCCCCATGTTAGTTGAAGGAAGTCTAGTAAGGGAGAGCAACTCCTGTAGGGTCTTGGCAAGGAAGCTCAGCTTAGGGGATAAGGGGCAGCAAAGTTCCAAATCATTCCATTTCCTAGCACCATGTAGGCCAAGGAGGTAATCACTAATATGGACACCAAAGAACCTTTGTGCCAGCCTCATAAGATTTCTAAATTCAAAGTTTTCCAGAGGGGTATCAAGTAGCCAGGGGTCCTCCTAGAATCTAATTTTATTACCATTACCAATCTTCCATTTCATCCCAGTCCTCAGCAGACCCTATAGACTATAAATGCTCCTCCAATCCAATGAACCCAAAGGGTGAACCTCCAAGAGACAGTCAATCAAAGGTTTGTTTTGAAGATACTAAACATTCATAATCTTGCACCAATTCTTTTTGTTCCTCAGATGGTCCCAACCCACTTTAGCCATTAAAGCTTTATTGGTACTAGAGACAATCCTAATCCCAAGCCCACCATAATGTTTAGGTTGACAGACTTTGTCCCATTTAACCAGAGCAAATTTCCTCTTTTCCTCGGTCCCAAACTAGAGGAAATTCCTTTGAATTTTTTCAAACTTCTCAATAACATATCTAGGAATCTTGAATAAGGAGAGGAATTAGATGAGGATACCTTGAAGAGTAGTAAACAGGAGTTGTAGTTTATCAGTATGGCTAATGATGGAGCCTTTCCACCTAGCCAATTTTCTTTTGATCCTTTCAAGGACCGAATTCCCAAAGTCAGGAGTGACTTCCTTGACAGTAAGGGGTAAACCAAGATAAACCAAAGGAAGAGAACCACTCATACAACCCAGGAGAGAAATCACCCAAGCTTGTAGGTTAGGAGTGTTTTTGAAGAAGTAAATCATACTGTTATTATAGTTAATGCATTGACTAGAACAAGCAACATAGTTGTTGAGACAATTTTTCCATCTCCTCGCTTCAATCATAGAGGCTTTCCCAAATAGAAAAGTATCATCCACAAATTTTTGGATCACATTCAGCTCTAAGGAAGAGGCAACATTGATTCTCTTAATAAACCCTTTCTGACAGTAGATTAGAAAAGTTCCTGCTCAAGATATTTGCAATCATGATAAACAAGTAGGGTGAAAGGGGGTCACCATGTTTGATACCTCTCCCGACAGAGAAAAACCCAAAAGGAGTCCCATTAACCAGAACATAGTACTTTACCATTGTTATACATTCCATTATGATTTTGACCACGGATTGGTCAAAACCAAACTTAGCTAAGACTTTCAGGATAAAGTCCTAAATCACCTTATCATTGGCTTTTCAAACATCTAATTTAAGGGCCATACCAGCATAGTTGCATCTATACATAGAATGGAGTAATTCATAGGTGGTTATGGTATCATCAAGGATATGACGACCAGACACAAACCCTTTTTGAGTAGGGTCGTTAAGTTTTTCAAGGAGAGGCTTGATGCACTTCACCAAAATTTTAGAGAGGATTTTATAAAAGGTATTGCAAAGACTGATGTGATGAAAATTAGTCATAGACTGAGGATCAAAAATCTTAGGAATTAAGGCTATAAAGATGCGGTTCAGTTGATTGAGAATCTTACTAGATTTTAAAAAATCATGAGCAGCTAAGATGAGGTCCCCACCAACAATCTCCCAAAAGATCTAAAAGAAGGCCAATGGAAAACCATCTAGGCCAGGTACTTTGTAAGCCCCCATACTAAAGGTAGCCAACCTGACCTCCTCAGGAGTAACAACACTAAGGATCCCAATGTTATCATTCTAGGAAATGATGGTCGGAAAGGGTCCAGCAACAAACTGTCCAAAGCTAGATTAGGAGCCTTAGCAGGAGCCAAATAAGCCTTCTGAAAATAATCCACAACCAAGAGACTGATCTGGGAGGGCGAATTTATCACATCCCCCTGCTCATTATGCAATTTAGTTATCTAATTCCTTTTCCTATGTTTAATGGAACAAACATGAAAAAAAGAGGTGTTCTTGTCACCTTTCAGCCATTGGACCCTGGATTTTTGTTTCCAGAAAATTTCCTCTTTCCTTAAAATTTTCTCCCACTCCCTTCGACATTATTTTTCCTAGTTGCAAGTAGGTAGACTGACATCCCCCTCCTCCATTTTATTTTGTATGATTTTCAATTTATTCCCAACAACTCCTTTTTTTCTAGAAAACGTCCCCAAAAACCCTTTTGTTCCAGCCTTTCACCATACATTTGATATGTTTAAGTTTACAAAAGATCCTGAACATGGGGGAGCCACGAATAGGAATATTCCACCATTTAGCAACTTTGTTCTTGAAATTAGGGTGGGAATTCCACATTATCTCAAACCGGAAAGAGAACGAACCAACAATAGAATGGCCATTTGAGATCAGCAGGAGAGGATTGTGATCTGACATTGTCCTGGGCAAAGCCCAAAGAGAGGCACTAAGCAGGGTAGTCCAATTGCTGGAGTAAAGGAATCTATCTAATTCAACTTGAATCAAGTCCCCTCCAAGATGCCTATTGGTCCAAGTAAAAGCTTGGCCTAATAAGTCAATGTCAATCAGGCCAGTAGAACTCAAAAAAATTTCCAAATCAGTCATGCTATCAGAATAATCCATCATTCCACCACTTTTCTCCAAAGGATATAAGGGGGAGTTGAAGTCCCTAGCCACCAACCAACAAGAATCACTATTATTTTTAACCCAACCAAAAACAACCTCCCACAAAGCATTCCTAGCATTTCTCTGGCTAGGAGCATAAACATTGATAAGCAACCAAGAGCTACCTGGGTAGGAAAAGGAAACTCCCACACTGCTTTGGCAGCAAAATAGTTCAGAGCCATTAAACCTAGAGCAGTTCCAAAGCACATCAAGACCACCCAATGCCCCTTCAACATCACTATAGGAGTAAGTGGCACTCAACCATAAAGGCATTTGTTGACAAGGTTGTAGTCTTTTAATTGATTTATCTTTCTACTATGTTTGGACTTACTTTTGTAAACTTGCAATATAAAATGCACTTTTAATGTTTCAGAATTGAGACTAATTTAGTAATTTTTCTGGTTGTATTGATGCACAACTTCATTCATGGTGGAAAAGGCAACACCCTATTGCTCATATCAGATGGCACGTGGCATATAAAGGAGGAAAGATTTCTAGTTGGGTTATTGTTGACTGCATTGAAGGAGAGAGATTCATATATGGGACACAATCAACACTCTCCTTGGATTCTACACATTATAACTTGCTCCAGGAAGATTTCCCATGTTGTAGAAGTTTTGAGAGATGAAAGCGGCATGTGCTTGCATTGAAGGGCTTCAAGCATGCATTTCCATCATTGCAGAAGTTATTTGGAGAAGTTTCTTTCTTGTAGTCATTTTTGTGCAATATTGTAACTCAAGTTTTCAGTCTTGTGACTAAAAATAACAATTGTAATGCTCTATTTCTAAGTTGTAATTAGAACACCTTTCTTTTATTAATAAAGTTCACTGATTTTTCCTTCTCAATGGCTATCTTATTGTGTATAATTGATGATTATTGTGTATTTTTGTGTTTTATGCTTAAATCCTCAAATATCAGTCAATTAAAATGACTAAATATACTACTAATTAACATCAATTAATAATTAACTAAATATACTACCAATTGACATAAATGAGTGAACATTGAATAAATATGACTAGATATATGACCAGTGAAATCAGTGAATAAAAATGACTAAATAAGTGACTCGTTAATAGAAATCAATGACTAAATATATTAGTGAATTAAAAAAAATGACTAAATAAGTGACCAGATTACAACAATCAATGAATAAATCAACAACTAAATAAGTGACCAGTTAAATATATTAATAAAAAAAAAATGACTAAATAAGTGACCAAATTACAACAATCAATGACTAAATCAATGACTAAACATATCAATGAAGAAAAAATGACCAAATAAGTGACCAGATTACAACAATCAATGACTAAATATACTACCAAATCAATCAATCAAAATAACCAATAAATGACTAAAATTGGTTTAGTCATCAATCTGATCGCATTATATATGACTATCAATAAACTACCAATGGTCACGTGACCAAGTTCACTCATTTATAAGCAGTTTTTAGTAGTTTTTTTAGTAGTTTATTGCTATTTCTATAATAGTGGGAGAATAATGCAAAAAAATTATAGATCTTTGATAGTTACCAAACTTAAGCAGAAATAAACACAAATATCATGCATACCACAACATAGTGATTTAAGTCAGGATCTCCAACCTCTGCAGGCCCTTCTTAATTTGGTTAAGCTCAAATTGCAAGGGAAGGAGGAAACTATGGTCTGGAAGTTTTCTTCCTCTAGAACCTACTTTGTCTCTTCTACAGTGGCTTCCTATTACTCTTGCCTCAATGACTCTGTTTGGGCTAAGGTGTGGGTGCACAACCTCACTCTGAAAGTCAATTTGTTTGTCCAGATTCTTCTTCAAAACAAATAGTTGACCAATGATAATATTTATAAGAGGGGGTTCTCTTTTCCTAATAGATGTTATTTGTGTTGTGTTGAGGCTAAGAATTCCTCACATATGTTTCTCCTTTGTCCTAGTAGTTTAGAAACTAAATTCAATTTGCTATAGATTCTATTCTTACATTTTTTTGAAATAATATAGATAACTTATTGAAATTTTTACATCAAGTTTCCTAACTCTAATTTTTCTAAGTTTTTTGCCACTTAAGGGTCTATTATTTCCATGATGATCCTGCACATGCCCTAGAGATGGCATATTTTGGAGTCTCCCTCCCCCTAGTTGGGTCAAAATCAACTTTGAGATGGCCAAGGGAAATCCTGGGCCTGCCAGGAGTGGAGTGATAAGGGATGAGAATGGGTGTTTAATTACGGTTGTGGCGGTCCCTTTAGGCACTTAGACCAACCATGTTGCCGAAGCCTCTAGTGTTTTCAGACCTTGAAGCTGGCTAGCCAATTGAAGTTTAAAAATGTGTGCATTGAAGGGGATTCGAACAACATAATACAATGCCTAAAGGTT
Organism: Sequoia sempervirens; assembly: GCA_007258455.2. Taxonomy (NCBI): domain Eukaryota; kingdom Viridiplantae; phylum Streptophyta; class Pinopsida; order Cupressales; family Cupressaceae; genus Sequoia; species Sequoia sempervirens. The sequence continues at coordinate 61,079 of VDFB02320551.1, read as the reverse complement.
CGTCAGAAACCTTCATGGTCTATACAGAATTGGATAGACCTTTCTAAGGAAATTATTAATAACTTTGAGAAAATTTATATTTCGCATGCTTATAGGGAAATAAACACGGTGGTAGATTTCTTCGCCAACAAAGGTGTCAAAGCTCAGAAAAAGATGATGTGGTAGGGGCAGGTTGAGTTGGAGGCTGACGTTAAGGTCCTGATGATGTATGACCATGTTCACGGGGAGGTGCAATTTCCCATTCCATTGAGTGATGGTTGAGAGTCCTCCCCTGCAGTCTTGGGATTGCGATTTAATGATTATTCTTAATTGGCCGAGGAGTAATTATTTTATCTCCCATTTGCATGTGAATAGTTTCGCACGCCTTTTGGGAATTTTAGGAGCTTGTTTCTATAAGGTTCTTGACTATTCTAATCCTATCGGCAATACGATGGGTGGCGAAAGTCGTGGGATGGAGCCGATAAGAAGTGCACAGTTAAAGAGCAATCTGAAGCTCTAGAAGAAGTTGGATAATGGTGGCATTACTATTTTCATTGAGAAAATTCATGGCTAGGACCCAGAGGTGACTAGGGTTTTTGTGAAAGATTGGAAGGATGGTGATATTAACTTGTTTGGCAGACAAGTGATCATCAACGAACAGCTTATTACTGAGGTTACGGGCCTCTCAACGGAGGGTATCAAATTCTATAGGGATGAGAAGCAATCTGATGAAGTGGTTAACAAATTTCCTAAGTCAGACACTGAGATGGAGGAGTTATGAAGGACTTCCAGAAGCTACTATGACTCAGACAAAATTGTCTCACACTGGAGGAGGGTTTTGAATGTGCTGATGGAGTACATCACTTTGGATGGTCATTATACCATAGTCTTTGGGTATCATTTTGTCCTTCTGAATCATTTCAAGCACCAGGTCAGGATTTCTTTTCCTTTTTATCTTGCATCTTCTCTAAATAGAAGTTTGAAAAGCCATAGACAGAACCCTACTAGGTACTCTATTCTTCATGAAGGATTGCTTGTCCTTATTTATGACCATTTTAAAGCTATGTCGGCTCTGCATTACGAGACATCGTCGCCTAAGGATAGGGTTGTTGACAAGGATAAAGGAAAATCTAGGGATTCTCCTCAAAAGAAGGGTAAGAGAAAGGTGTCGGTGGACCCCTCCTATGATGTGAACAAGAAGGATTCACAGTCAGTGTCATTGTCTGAGTATTCCAGCTATCCTTTGACCGATAGAGAAGAGAGACCCCGCTTCCCTATGGACCTCAAGGTGGGGGATCATTATTTTAAGGAGGAATAGGAATTTCCCATTGATGTTCTTGCTATAGCCCACAATGGGGCAGTGGATAATTTTAGGTTAATGAGATGGGTGTTCTTTGAAATTAAGGAAATTAAGTTGAACCAAAGAGCCATGAATAGTAAAATGGAGAAAACTAATGATGACAATAACAGAGGCAGTGGTAGTGGTCGGGATATTGATTTATGGACTGGGGAAGAGAAGAAGTATATGGTTGAGTTCCTCAAGAAAATGGCAAAGGAATTATAGGATTTTAAATTCCATCATGATGGCAAGCAAGCAGATATGGAGGAGAAGCTGAGGAACATCAAAAACTCTCTCCACAAAGTGTTGGTTATGAACCATAAGATTTTAAAATCCATTGCACATACCATGAATACCATGGTGGAGAACCTGGAAAAATCCTATCAGATAAATACTGTTGTGTTTCTTGATTTGGACAAAGAGGAAGGGCAGTCAAATAGTGAGCGGTCAAGTAAGAGGACTAGAGAAAATTTGAAAAGGAAGGTAGACCAAACTTTAGTCAACATCCAGGAGATCAAGAAGTTTGCACTTAATATGAACAGTTTGGAGTAGGAAACGATAGAGATCCTCTGAAACCTAGCCTAGAGGTTGGTTGTTTTGTGGTTTTTTGTCAGTTTTTTGGTTGTACTACCCTGGTTTGTGGTGTTTTCTCCATAGTGGGTAGCTTCTTGTTTTTTTTGTGCTCTGTTAATGTTATATCCTTTGCTATCTAACTGTTAAGTGTTTCGAGAACCCTCTAAAACCTATTTGTTCCTTAATCAAAAACATAGTGATTTAAGTAGGGAAAACCCTTTCAGGAGAAAAACCCCACTCCAAAAGTCACCCAATATATTATTCAGAAATCACAAAGAATACAATATAAAAGTGTAGAGAAAGCTTCTCACAAGAATATCACCAACCAATGATCCAGAGGCAACATGACTACTATCAAACTCTTAGAATACATCACAATACACAACCATAATACAATGCCCTCATAAAATAGGTTTTCCTTCTAGGGCAAGTCAAGCTAATAAAATAACGGTCGTCAGATATGAGACATAATGATGAACGATCAATATTTACAATAATAAAATATAAATAGAATTTTCCTTTTAGGGGCATTTCCCTTGAGCCCCTGCCAGGGCACACTGCCCCTAGACCCCATCCTGTGGGATGATCCCCCCAGACCCCTTGCGTGGGAGACCCCCCGCACCCTGCACCCCATGGCCATTGGATGAATAGTACCTTATGTATCAATAGTAACTTATGTAATTGCAAGGTTGAGACACATTTTCTCAACACACAATGGACAACTTCTGGATAAGGATGATGAGATTAGGCAGGCTACCTCTTCTCTTTTTGTTGAGCTTCTTTTTGAAAATCTTGTCCTTGATCCAGGCTACCAAGAATAATTCCTGGATGCTATCCCTAATATTATCTCTGCTGATTTGAACAATATATTGTGTGGTCTTCCTTCATATGAGGAGATTAAAAAGGTGGTCTTTTCTTTTGAAGGGAATAAGGCTCCCAGATCAGATGGTTTTCCTATGTTTTGCTTCCAAATCTTTTGGGATATTGTCTCTAGAGATGTTGTGGAAGCAACCAAGGAGTTCTTTGGTACTAGTGATAATTTTTTGAAAGAATTAAATTCCACTTTTATTATTTGTTTTTTTCCATTAAGGATGCAATAGGTTCTTCCCCTAATTATTTCTCTACAACAAAATGGGTTTGTCACTAGGAGGAAAATTCTTGATTCCATTATTACTATTCATGAGAATATCCACTCGTTGGTGATTAATAAGAAGGTTGGTTTCCTATTGAAGTTGGATCTTGTTAAGGCATATGATCATGTGAACTTGCAGTTTTTACTAAAGATGTTAGAGGCTTTTGGCTTTTCAGATAGATTTTTGAAGTTAATTGGGCAACTGATATCTACACCCTCTTTTTTTATTCTTGTTAATGGTTCTCCCTCTTTTTTTTTGGTAGTTTACATGGCTTGAGGTAGGTTGATCCTATTTCTCCCTTCCTCTTTATTATTTTGATGGATTCTCTTGGTAGGTTTCTTCAAAATTTTGTCATTGATGGTGATATCAAGGGTCTTTGGCCATCTTATGCTAATTTTTCATGCTCTCATTAGTAGCTCGTGGATGATACAATCATCCTTGGGGAGGAATGTATTTTGGAAGCCAAAGCTATTCATTTGATTTTACAAAAATGTGAATCAACTTTTGGGAATTTGGTTAGTCTTCCCAAGATTACTATTTTCTTCCTACATACTCTTGAGTGAGGAATGCAAAGAATTGCTCGTATTCTATAGTGTGCCATTAGGGAGTTCCCTTCTACATATTTGCGCCTACCTCTTTCTACTAATGTTGTTCTTGATTATTTTTTTAGTGGTTTGATTGACAAATTTAACTCCAAACTAGTTGGATGGAAAGGATCATTGCTTAGCCAAGTTGGTAAGCTACAGCTGATCAAATCCACTCTTTAGAACCTACTGGTTTGTGCCTTGAGTGTCTTTCAGATGCCGAGAAAATTTTGGGAGAAGGTTGAGTGTATTTAGAACTGTTTCTTATGGTCAGGGGTGGAGGACAAAAGGAGGATGCATCTAGTTTCTTGGGATGAGGTTTGTAAATCCAAAAAGCAAGAGGATTTGGGGTTCAGGAAAATTAAAGAATTCAATTTTGATCTCTTGGCTAAGAAATTATGGAACCTTCTTCTTGAGGGTAAGCAATGGTTTGAGATTTTAGCTAATAAATATCATTGTGGTGTTGATAAATTCAAAGGTTTTCTAATGGTTGGCTTCTCCCCTCCTTTGGGGTCTAGTTTATGGAATTATATGATTAAAACCAGGGCGATTGTTTCTTCTGGCTTGCGTTGGTATTTGGGTAATGGTAGGTCTTATTTTTTGGGATGATTGATGGTTAGGGAATGGTCCTCTCAAAGATGAACTATGGGTTGCTCCTTTTTGAGACCTTTGTGTTCAACCCTTTGGAGTGTTTATTGATAATTATATTATTGTTGGAAAATGGAAGAGGATTCGTCTGGTGCATAGGGAGCTGGAGGTTATTTTTCTTTTCTTATCCTTGATCTACATCCTAGCCTCTTCTCAAGCTAACAAGGTGGTGTGGTGTTTGGATCTAAATCTAGTTTTTTTTTGTGGCTCATCCTTTTATTTTTAAAATAATGTTGTTGGCCCTCCTCCTCCTTGGGAAAAAGTGTGGCTTTTGAAGTTAATTCCTAAGGTTGACATTTTTTTTTGGTTGTTGTGCCAAGATTAAATCTTGACTATTAATAATCTCTAGAAAAGGGGGTTCATGATGTTGAATAGGTGTTATCCTTGTGAGGAGGCTACATAGGTTTCTTTTCACTTGATTAATGGTTGGAGGTTTTCTTTGGAGGTTTGGTCTTATGTGCTTCATCTCTAGAATCTTAATTGGGTCTTCCCTTCTTTTGTGGTTGACCTCTAGTTCCAATGGCCTGCTCCTATGTCGAACCCCTCTTTGGACCTACTTTGGTCCCTTATTGTTCCCCATATGGCGTGGGGTCATTGGCAGGAGAGGAATGATAGAATTTTTCATGATATTTCTCTTCCCCCGAACAAGCTTTCCTTTAAGATTTGTGCTACTATTAAGGAGAATTTTATCTCTAAAATGGTCGATTATAAGCACTCTAGGAAGGTTCCTATTTTTTATTATGATTTGTGGGTGGTTGACCAATGAAATCTTAATTTTTACATTTGTTAGTCAGTGTAGAAGGTTAAGCCTTCTAGAGAGGGTGTTGTGTGGCAATTCTCTCCCCATGATTTGTTTAAAGTTAATTGATGGTTCTACTAGAGGAAATATGAGATCTACAGGTGGTGGGGGAGTGTTACATGATGATAATGGTAGGCTTGTTTTAGCAATGGCACTCCCTTTGGGAACCTAGATAAACCACTATGCAAAATTTGTAGACTATCATGGTTTAAAACTAGCTTAGGAGAAGGGTGTGAGAAAATTTTGGTTGGAGGGGGACTCTATGAACATTATTAACTGTCTCAAAAGGGTCAATCCTCCCTCCTAGTCGATTGAACACATTATAGAAGATTCTATTGCTATTTTAACTACCTTTCAAGAGTCTTGCATTTCTCATGTGTATAGGGAAGCTAATGGTGTAGTTGATTTCCTTGCTAATTTGGGAGTCTCTTCATCAAGTGATTGGGACTCTAATGATCACATGCACATCGAACTCCAATCAATTGTTAATAATGGTCAAAATATCACATGTTTCTTAAGTTGGAGATCAAAATAGGATTTAGAGGTATTGGAGTATGGCCTCATATTTTCTTATTTGTATAGTTTAGGAACCTGTTGTAGGTGCTGATCTTTTTTGGTTTTCTTCATGTTTGTTGCTTTCTTGCTACTTGTTTGTTGATTTCTTGTTAGCAGTTTTGTCTGCTTTTTGTCTTTAGGGTTTCTTCCTATTGTAATATCTTTCAAGCTACCTTCTTTTTTGTGTAAAGGGTTTTGAGGCCTGTTCAAAACGTATTTTCTAATAATCAAAAACTAATATTAATAACTTAAACTATTCTACATTTGAATATTACTATCTATCTAGAATACTAAATCTTTTCACAAATAAATCAACTTAAACTATTCTTAACTTTTAAATTATCTTGCAAATAAAAAATCAACTAATACTAATTCCTTTTGTAATTTATTGAACTTAATCTATTCTAAACATTTGAAATTTACTAAATTGTAAATATAAATTTAACTATTACTATTTTTTTTTTTTAAATAAATAAAGTTAAACTCATCTAACACTTCAAAATTATTTTTACAAATATAAACTTAACACTTAAAATTAACTTTTTCAAAATATAAATTTAACTAATAAGAATAACTCATTTTTCCTAAACATTATAAATTTAACTAATATTAACTATTATTTGATTTTGAGAGTAATTTAAACTATACTAATTATTTGAAAAACTATCTTATTTGTAATGTAAGCTTAATAAATTTATCCATTTAATTTATACTAGTATCATGATAAATAAATATTTTAACTCTTTCATTTTACACTTGAGAATAAATTAATTTAGTACTTATTTGCTATTTTTTAAAATATTAATTTAATAAATATTACTTATTTTGAAGATTCTAAAAACTTGATAAATAAATGTTTAACTAATTTTACATTATAATTTTAATTGATAATTTGATTTCAGCTATTTCTATTTTCCATTTTAATTTTAAATATTTGAAAACTATAATTATTTCCTTTTAAAAATAAATTTAACAAACACTATTGCATTCTTTATAAATAATCAATATTAATTATTTTGATATATTTAATTACTGTTATTTTTATAATAAATCATATTAAAACTAATTATTTGAAATTAATCATCTAAATACTTAAAATCTAGTTACTTTTGTATATATAAATTTTACTAATAATGATTACCTTTACAAAATTTAAATTAATTAATTATAAAAAATAACTATTAACTTTGAGAATAAATGCTAAAATTAATTCAAATAAGACTATTTATATTTTTAAATAAATTAATTTTTTTTATTAAACAATTTAATTTATCACATAAAAGAAAAATTAATAATTAAGTTATTGGATGATAATAAAACTAAAAATGCAGATAATTTATTAACTCAAAATTCAAAAGCTTAAATAAAGAGTACTTTATTTTTTATTTTTTATTTTTTTGTTTATTTTTTTAGTTTTTTATTATTTGTTTATTTTTTATTTTTTAGCAAGATTAAAACTTCTTAAATTTTCAAAATAAACTATTTTACAATAAGTAATTTACAAAATTTACTAATTCAAAAAGGAAAATTTATTAATTTATTGTTTTAATGTTGCAAAATTTATAATTAAATATTTATTTATTTATTTGCTTTGAAGAAAAATTAAAAGTTCTACTAAAAAAAATATATAATATCTTATAACTAAATTTTTAATTGACTTTAAATACTATATATTTTTTCTTCTATATCTTTTTTTTATAAAACAAAAAAAAAATTCAATTTCTCTTAAAATAAAACTTATATTAACAATTTATATTTATAAATTTAATAATTTAAGTATGCAAATGAAATATTTAATTGTGTCTACTAAGGCATGCTTTAGTCTAATATCTCCATACATAAATAGAATATAAAACTTGGATATTATTAGTAAATTAAATGAATGGTGGTAACTCATGGAGTCAAAAAGAAATACAAAAATCAAGGATATTGTACTCGAAATGTGCATGCTTATGTGTATAATTAGATAGTATTATAACTAAGGAATATAAAGTAAGAAAATGACTAGACCTAGTATAAGACAAGAAACATGAAAAACCATCCATCATATGAAATGTACCCTTAAAATAAGACATATTATCCATAACAATAGAAGGAACATCTAGGTGATGTGTTTCATTCATAATAGATTTACCATGAGGTGGATTATATGAAGGAGGAATGATCAAAGATAATGTATAATTATAACCAAACACATTAATATATCACTTTCAATAGAGGAAGTATTCCACATTTGATAATCATGGAGGAGTGAAATACGAGTATCTAAAGATAAAGTAATGATCAAATCCATAAATAAATAAACTAAGTATATCTAGTAATATAATGCTTCCATCAACAAAGAGATCTCATTTGTGTGATAGAATGTTATAAATGAATTAAGAACAAAGGGATCAAATGTCATCATGTGTATAAACATTTTAAAATTAGCGATGGAAGCATGAATAGATTCGAAAGATAAATGAAAATGTGAGTCCATGATATAAAAATAAGGGTCTATACAGGGATGTAGAGTTCAAAAAAATAAGCAACAAATGATAAAACAATAAAAGTACAGTAAATATTTAATATAAGATGGATGTATGATTAGATTTATATTAGAATGTTAGTCTTGAATTAGATCTAAAAAGGTGTAATATATAAACATTAATGTCAAAGTCAAGGGTGGGTAGGCTGAGTGAAAAATTAAAGGAACTAAAGCATACAAACCCTAGCAAAAAATGATATACGAATGAAGCACAATATTGTAGAAAGAAGCATAGATATAAAAAATAAACATAATATTAGAAAATTGTAGATATTAAAACTTTAAGGTAGTTTAAAACATTAACAAGAAGGTTGGGATGTGTGGGATTGGTGTGGAGGTTATCCAAAATATAAGGAAAACCAAAATTTCCCTAAGGTTAACCTAGGTTAGTCTAATAAATGCATATACACAAGCATGATTAAACTACACTAATTAACTAGGAGGTGGGATTACAAATTAAAAATATTGAACTTAGTAAATTTTAATTTGTGTAATGTATATAGAAGATAAATATACGCAACTTGATAACCAACAAATGCACAAAGAATGAAGAAGATCTAGATCTTGAATGTCTCAATCATGGAACTAGATTATTTTGTTAGACCATTATATGGATGAGTCTAAGTATTTGGGACTAACTAGAAACCACCGTCTTGTCCTACAACCACAAATTCATCTTTTATATGCTATTACCTTTTAATCTTTGGTTTGCTTGATCACCCTTGACTTATTCTTTGTATGTCTTGGAATATTTAGGGACTTGGTAGTATTTGTAAGTACCTTGTAGGATTTTTAGAACATCATAGGGAGTTATCACCTAGATCAATCCTTTAAAATTAAATGATATAAATACCTCTAGAATGATTGTGTAAAGTAGATTCCTTTTAAAGCATCAATTAAAGTTTGTAAATCAAATGATTCCTCTAGATATGATTTGGTGTTCTCCTTATATTAGAATAAGTGCATTAAATACTTTTAAATACAAGGATATAGTAACATATTACACAAACTTGAATTTAGTTCATTTTAATTAATACTTGGCTAAAGGTGAGAAATGGGTCATATTTAAATTAAAAAGTATAAATTAGGGTGGTATGAATTTGTGACCACAAGGACAGGAACACAACCTTGAACTAGTCCCATAATAAATAATTGGAGAGTGTGAATGTATATTGATGTGTGAGCATGAAAACAATTTGTATGTTCATAGAAATAGGTCATAGGTGGATAATGTTGTAGCAACTACACATGGGTCAAATGAACAATTGTTAAATGGGTGCATAGAGCACATAATAAAAGGTAAACTAGGAATAATAATCAAGATCAACCAAGAAAACATAAATTAAATTATAAAAGAGAAGAATTACAACGTGCCAACAATATGTGAGACCTTATCACATTATGCTACCCCACTTCTTAGAGAAATATGCACAAAGTTTATCTATGTTTTCAAGTGATTCAACCTCTGATCTACTCAAGACTCGGGATTTGCAAATGCAATATCAAACCTAACACTTTGAATGACTAGGGCATCTATATAATGCCAATAATATATGCTAACATGTTAAATTGAAGAAGATTGCTACAATAAATGTGTTTTTAAGAAGAAATTTGACTAGCAAAGTGCTATTGCAACAAGAAAATCAACCATTACTTAAACAATTTAAACTTGACATTCTTCTTACCTTCTAAAATTGACAAATCAATAAAAAGTCTAATAATTGTCTTCATAAGATAAATTGTTATAAATATATATATATATACATAAAAAAAGTAATAACAAAGTATATCTTACCACCCCTGCCTTGCCCTGCCCTGCCGTGCCGCTAGATTAATTGTCTCCCCAAAATACAAGGAATTGTCAAAAGAGAGAAAAATGGTACAATCTGAAAATAAGTAGGCAAACATGTGCACATGATTTATGCCGAAAGAGAGCACTAACCATGTTCCACACAGCTGATACGGGACCCGGTCAACCATCCAATCAAATTACAATATGGGAGACTTCCTAAGGGAAATGGAACTAGTCAACACGGTCCATTGCAGATTTAGCAAACCCTGTAAGTATGGACTTGTAGAAACATTGAGGAACGAACTCTCATGCTTGGTAAGTCGTAACTGTTTTAAAGCATTACTAAACTTGATACGCATATAAGCAAATTGAAAAAGCAGCTAGAGCAACAGGAGGAGTAGACGAAGAAGATGAATTATCAAGCTCATCATCCGACAGCGTGGTCTTCTAGCCTCTTCGCCTGCACCGAAGATCTATCCAATTGTATAACTATCTATTTATACTCTCCTCCTCTCATCTCTCTCATCATACAACTATCTTTGATTATACGCTACTTTTAATAATAATAATGGAAATAGTCGATGAGGGTTGCCTCACATGCTGGTGTCCTTGCATCACTTTTGGGCAGATAGCGGAGATAGTCGATGAGGGTTTTACTTGTAAGATTTTACTAAATAATTGGATGTTATTATATTTATTGGATGTTGTTACTTCATGGAAGGAGTGAATGGTTGAATTTGACACAGCATGCGCTTTGAGCGGAGGGATCTATGCTGCGTTGCTCTCTCTGACGGGGTGTGCGTGCTGCTACGCGTGCATGTACCGAACCAAGATGCGAGCCAAGTTTAACTTGAAGGAGACGTGCGGAGATTGTATCATCCATTGTTGTTGTGATCTATGTGCGCTGTGCCAGGAATACAGAGAACTCAAACATAGAGGATATGATCCTGCTCTTGGTAATACATTTGTCTTGTTAGATCTTAACTTTTAGAATTGTTCAGCTGCTTTTGGAGTTGATTTTTGGGGCTTTGGTGCAGGTTGGATTGGGAACCAGCAGAGACAACGGAGCGGGATGGGGACTGCCATGGCACCTCCTGTCAATCTAACCATGGCAAGACGCCTATTTTCAATAAGACAAAAATTTATTTAGATGGTGTTTGGGTCTTTAATGTAAAAAAAAACCTTAATTCTGAAGAAACTTCAGTGAAAATAAAGTAGTATTTATGACTGTTGTAGCTCACTTACCATCTGCATGGGCCTTTTCTGTAATTAACTTCCTTCTTGAAGGATGCTGATTAAATTCAAACAGACTAAATATGCCTCCTGTTAGTGTAATTAACTATTTTCAACTGCTGTTAGGAGCATGCAACTGCTGTTAGAAGCATGCAATCGTCAGACTATTGTTAGAAGCATGCCACTGCCAGCCAATGCTAGTTTTCCACTACTCTTCACTAGTCAATAGTTTTCTTATTATAAGCTAACTAATCCTTTTCCCCTGATTTTCCTCCTAAGTTTCTTCTCTTACGGAGGCTATATATATGTAGATCTTGCATCCTTTAGTGTGAATAAGAATGAAATCAGATTGTGCAAATTTTCTCTTCTGTGGTTGATAAATTTATCTTCCTAGATCTGCAAGGAATTCTACATGGTATTATAGCCCTCAGCCCTCAGGGGAGATAGTTCAAGCCATACTTGGAACAAATGTATTGTATTTCGTGAGATTCCATACCTGAGTGCAATCACAGGAAAATGGTTAAGCGTCATGTTTTTTTGCCTTGGTTGAGGTGAAACACGATTTGCATTTCCAGGCTGTGATCATCCACTTGACCACGCATAAATTCAACTCACCTTCTAATTTGCAGCAGGCGCTCAAAGGAGGGCAGAGGGCGGTCAAACCCCTGCCGTGACATCTTTGGCCCCGAACTTGTTTTGGAAGGCAGCGAATTTCATTCACCTGTGTGATTCTCTCACTGGTGTAATCTGCAAGTCTGCGATTCTCTGACTGGTGTAATTTGCAATTTGCAAGGCTGCGATTCTCTGACTGGCGTAATTTGCATTTTCAAGGCTACGATTTGTGACTGGTCGCTTCTATCAGCACAAATATCTGCGCCAACCCATGAGGGTATAAAGGGAGTATAAACAATTATTTTGCATGTATTTGCATGTTTGGTTCATGTACTTGCATTTCACTGCATGTAAAGGAGAAGTCTCTTTTTATGCTTTTTGCATTTATTATTGGGGGATGATACATGCTTTGTTATCATGGACTGAAATAAAGTTCCAAAAGGAGTAAATATTTAGTCTAAAAATGGGAATTAGAAATCATCCATCTGTCATCAGTTTGGGAGAAGGAAACTATAAGTCTTGGCGTGATGGAATTCTAAAGCACTGCCGATGGATTCATTCATTGCCACATTTGTTTGGACTTATTCCTGAACCAACTGCATGTTGGCAGAAATCTGTATGGGAAAATAGAAATGATCATGTCCTAGGATTAATTGGTTTAAGTGTTGGGGACCACACATCATGGGCTCTGTCACACATTGAGTGCCCTCGCACTCTCTGGACCACTCTATGGGAAATATATGGAGATCCCACTGAACCTCCATTCCCAGATAATCCCACTATAGACATGCTTCTCTCCCGTGATAATGAGGATGATCCTTTGTATGACGATGATACTGAAGAGGAACTTAATTATTGGAAGAGTCTTGATTGTCCTGATGACACAGAGACATCTCTTCATGTTTCTCCTCTTTCTACACCTCCTATATTGGAAGCTATTCAGTCTCCTTCACCTGCTATTTCAAAAGAGATTCTGGCTTCTCCGAAGGCTACTTCAAATTCTCTTTTGCAGGTTCACTCTTGTCCTCTTAATCAACGAGATGTCATCCTTTCAGACATTCATCATTTGTTTGCAGAGTCTCTCCTCCTTGATCATGATGACACTATTGAGGACATATGTCTTCTCTTTCAGGACTCTTCTATCCTAGCATCTGTTGCTGATTTTGAGTTCTGTGTTGCTTCTTCAAAAGCTTCCAATGGCTTCTTGCAACAGGGCATCATACATCTTCTAGACATAGCTACTTGGGATTCGTATATTGCAGACATATCATCCTTGTTTATAGAGTCCTATATTGCAGATCTGGAGGATTACTTTGAGGACATTCCACTCCTCTTTGTTGATAGCCATATCAATGATGTTGGCCTACCATCTTCATCTCCTTTGCAACTTGCTCTAGCTCTATCTTCACAAGATCTTGGATTGCCATCATCGCTTTCTAACAAGTGGACATGTGAGCAGTTTTCAGAGGAACACATCTGGATTTGGAGTCCAGTATCACCCGTCTTATTAGATTGGCTTCTCCAATCACCAGTGGATCTTTTCCTTCCCAAGGGGAGAAATGTTGTTTGCAGACAGTGGATCATATTTTGTCTTCAGACGTTCATCATTGGCACGGGAGCTCTTCCATTATGGGTGGATTCATATCTTCTTCTATTATATTCTCTCTATAGTTGTAGGAGAATTTCATATGTAAATGGGTACCTAAAATGGCCTTGATGCCAGGACCCATCCTTGTTGCCTATTTAGGCTTTTATCTCCTTAGTTAGATTTAAGGGGGGGTTTTGTTCCCATAAGGTTTTCCCTCTTTCCTCTTTCCTCTTTATTGTCTCCTTAGTTAGACTTAAGGGGGGGTGTTAGTGTAATTAACTATTTTCAACTGCTGTTAGGAGCATGCAACTGCTGTTAGAAGCATGCAATCGTCAGACTATTGTTAGAAGCATGCCACTGCCAGCAAATGCTAGTTTTCCACTACTCTTCACTAGTCAATAGTTTTCTTATTATAAGCTAACTAATCCTTTTCCCCTGATCTTCCTCCTAAGTTTCTTCTCTTACGGAGGCTATATATATGTAGATCTTGCATCATTTAGTGTGAATAAGAATGAAATCAGATTGTGCAAATTTTCTCTTCTGTGCTTGATAAATTTATCTTCTTAGATCTGCAAGGAATTCTACACCTCCCATTCAGCCTGGTTGTTCTTTAGGGGAATGCTTCTTGAGATGGTTCTTTGCCATGGCTACTGCAGATATATTAGCATCAATCCACAAGTCGTGCCCCCAACGCTCAGATCGCTACGATTCTACAATCCCATTATGCTTACAAAATAATCAAAGGAGATAACAAACCCAAATATTTTCACCTCAATATATAACTCAGAACAAAAAATGTTCTATGATTAGAATATTCACCACAATAGCTATAGCACAACATATTCAAAAGAAAATGGAAGCAGTTTTTCAAGCCTCGTTATAACCTTGCCGATACAAGTATTTCTGAGCAAACGAAGAAATTCAAATCCCTCAAAAAAACTTTGATAAACTCAAATTATCAGGAATCTTCCTAGCTTGGAAAGCTGATTGATGGCTCTAAACTGCTCAAAGTAAAAATTTCTTCCAGATCACAAGTATCTACCACCTGCTACAGTTGAACCATCTCTGAATCTTTTTATTTTACCAAACCTTACAAAAATCACTTCGTCGATCAATTCCATTGCAACTAGGAAACCACAGACATGCTATCCCCCTCATCTGATCCTCAACTATGCGGAAAATTATAGTCAAAATCTGGCCAACAAGCAGAAAAAAAGGGGACCTTGGATTTCATTAACAAACAATGGAAAAAAAATCCTTTCTAACGATTTAAAACATCTTTAAAGCTAAGAAAAGCTAAAAAAAAATCCTTTCTAATGATTTAAAACATCTTTAAAGCAAAGAAAAGTTGTGTTTAAAGCGACGGATACTGATTTTCTATTTTGTGAATGGTGTTGGAAAATTAAATGCTCCTGAGCCTCTTCCCATCCACCTACCTGTTAGGAGCATTCGATGCCTTCAATGCCTGCAGCTGAAAGATTGTTTTGGGAATTGCCTTCCCCACTTGCTCCTAACGTGCACCTGAAGACTGCAGAAGAAGTAAATGAAGTTAGGAATTTTTGAATTCCAATTCAATGTTGGTAGGTGAATTCGAATTTGAGAGGGAATGAGTTGAAAGAAAAAAGGAATGAAGGTAGTTTTATTCTGTCAGTTGAAAATCTGGAGATGTTTTGAATTCCTGAACAGTAGCAGTTGTTTTGTTCTTGATTGAGCAGTGATCGCTCCTAAAGAGCTCTGTGTAGCTCTTGTCAGTTGAACTCCTAGCAGCTTCTGAAGTTTATTGTGTGTCTGGTTGAGTAGCTCATGAAGCTCCCAGAAATTAGTAGTTTATAGTTTGAGTTTAGCTTTTAGTAATTTAAGTTTAATCTTTCCTGTATTTCCATTTCTAGCATATTTAATATAAAAAGGAAAACATTACATGCCCAGATTTGTTTCCTTTGTTTTGTTTGTTTATTCTGCATTTGTATTCCTCTATTTTTTGGAAACAGAGCAGCAACTTTGTGTGTATTTTTGTGCATACATAAATTTTGTCATGGTATCAGAGCCATAGGCTCCATTTCCTCGTGAGTTAGGGCATTTTTTTTTTTGGGGGTATTGAGTTTATTGTGAAGAGACATGGCTAGAAATGAAGGAAAGAGCTGGCAGCAGCCACTGTCCTTAATAGACAGAACTATGATGTTTGGGCGAAGAAGATGAAGACCATTATGGTCACCAATGATTTGTGGGAGTTTGTGGTCAATGGATTCAATGATCTAACTAACCCAACAACATATACTGTGCTCACAAACAATCAGAAGAAACAGTTGGAGTTCAAGAGGAAAGATGCTAAGGCATTGAGTTTGATTGAAGCAGCCTTGATAGAGGTCAATTTTTCCAGAATAGCAGCAGCTAACTATGCAAAGGAAGCTTGAGAAATCCTCCAAACCTGTTACAAAGGGACTGACAAGGTTAGATTGGTGAAGCTCCAAATGCTTCAAACAGATTTTGAGACTCTTGAAATGAAGAACAATGAGTCCATCTCAGTTTTCCACACAAGACTCTCTCGTTTGATAAACTAGTTGAGAGTGAATGTTGAGATCATTGATGATGAGAGGATTGTGGAAAAAGTCCTCAGGAGCTTACCCACGAAGTTTGATGCAGTGGTGATTTCCATTGAAGAGGCAAAGGATCTCACAACATTGTCTGTTGATGAGCTGATGGGTTCTCTGCAAACCCATGAGCAGCACCTAAATAGGTCTGCAAGTTCCTCCCACGAGCAAGATTTTAAAGCTCAGTTGAATGCAAGAGGAAGGGGAAAAGGTAGAAACAACTCCAGATGTGGTAGAGGGAGATCTGAATGTGGTAATGTTGGAGAAGAAAGCTCAGCACGAGCAAACAGCCAAGAGGGAGAAAGCAGCTCTCAGACCAGCTCCCGAAGAGGCAAGAAGAACAATAGTTCGAATATGAAGAATGAAAAGAGCAATGTTGAATGCTACTATTGTCATAAGTTCGGGCATTATGCAAGTGAATGCTGGACCAAGCAAAGAGATCAGTCAAAGTAAATTACAAATGTGGTTGATTCGAATGTGGCTGAAGGAAACCAGTCTACAGCCTTCATCATGTGCAACATTGGTGAAGAAGGCAGCCTCGAAGTCTGGTATTTGGACAACGGTTGCAGCAACCACATGAGTGGTAATGAAAGTATTTCTTTTTTCATTGATAAAAATGTGAAGTCTGAAATAAGAATGGGGAACAATGGAGTAGTTCCTATTGTTGGAAGAGGATCTATTATGATCTGCAATAAGCAAGGTGAGAATAAGGAGATACAAAATTTCTTGCTCCTAGGTTAAAACATAACCTCATGAGTGTTGGTCAGCTGATCCAAAATGGATACAAAGTGCTGATGGAGAAGGGTTAATGCGTCATTTATGACAAGAATGAGAGGATGAAGGTATTTGTAGCAGTCCAAATGACAAAGAACCGGATGTTTCCATTGAAGATTGAGACGTGTTTCTCATCTCAGTCCATTGCTACACCTCTCAAGAATGAAGAATGTACAGTAGTACATCAAGTAGCACCATTCAAGACCCCTCCAAGCTATGGAATCTCAAGTATGGACATTTAGGCTATGTTGGTTTGAGTCTTTTGTCCAAGAATAAAATGATTAATGGTTTTCCAAGGATAGTAGAGCCAAATGTTAGATGTGAGGCTTGCATTTTGGGAAACCAACATAGGCAGCCCTTTCAATTGGGAAACTCTACAAGGGCAAGAGCACCATTGGAGCTGGTGCATATAGATTTGGTAGGCCCTATGCAAACTATTTATGTTGGTAAGAGCAAATTTTTTATGACCTCCATTGATGATTATAGCCGTAAGACATGGGTCTATTTTTTGCAACATAAATTTGAAGCTTTTGATAAGTTTTGTGTTATTTAAGGCCCAAGCTGAAAAGGAGAATGGACATTTTATCAAGGTCCTAAGGTCAGATCGTAGAGGAGAGTATACCTCTAATTTGTTTGTGAATTTTTGCAAGCAAAATGGCATCAAGAAGGAGCTAACAACCAGTTATACTCTGTAGCAAAATGGAGTGGTTGAAAGAAAGAATCGAACCATTGTGGAGATGGCAAGGAGCATGATGAAAACAAAAGGACTCCTGACTGAATATTGGGGAGAGGCTATAGCAACAATTATTTATTTGATTAATAGAAGTCCAACAAAGGTGGTCTATTACAAGATACCTCAAGAGGCATGGAAAAGACGCAAGTGGATAGTTGAGCACTTGAGAGTGTTCAGATGTGTTGCTTATGCACATGTGCCTAAAAAAAAGAGGCAGAAATTGGATGACAAGGGTGAAAAATGTATTTTCACGGGCTATAGTAAAGATTCCAAAGCTTATCGTTTATACAATCCGATCACCAAAAAGATAGTCATTAGTAGGGACGTGGAGTTCCTAGAAGACAAGTCATGGGATGGAGTGGTAGATTCTGATAGCTCAGAACTGCTCGTGACAGCTCCTAAAGAAGCAGAAACTGAACATAAAGTTCAACAAGATGAGTCAGTAGAGGCTCCTGAAAGGGTCAGACGAGCTCCTGAAGAGCTCCTGAGAGCTCTTGAAAGCTCCCGACGGCACCTAACGGCTCTTGAAGCCGGAAGACACTTAGGAAGACAGTCAGGTAGACTGTCATAGTCAACCAGAGGATTGGCTCCTAAAGGTACTAGTCGAACTCTTGAAAGGCCCCTGAGAGCTCCTGAAGTTCGTAGACAGTCAAGAAGACTCCCATAGACAGCTAGAGATTTGGCTGTAGTGGGCTCTGGATGAGCTCCTGAAGTTTTCTGAAGAGCTCCTGAAGAGCTCTTGAAAGCTCCTTAAGTGAGCAGACAGAAAGGCAAGTAGCCAGAGACAGCCAGAAGATTGGCTCCTGAAAGCGCCAGAAGATCAACTCTTGAAGAGCTCTTGAGAGCTCTTGAAAGCTCCAGAAGAGCTCCTGAAATCATCGATAGAGCTCCTAAAAGCTCCCGACAGCTCCTGAACCTGCTTGTTCAACACAACAGCGGTAGCAGTGAAAGTTCAGAACCACCTCTCGCCTCCCTAATGCCAAAGAAGACCAAGAGTTTAAGGGAGATCTACCAGAATGAAAGGTATGATGAAGAATTTGATGAGAGTGTGAATTTTGTATTATTTTCTCATAATGATCCAGTTTATTTTGAGGAAGTTGTGATAGAGGAGAAATGGTGTGAGGCATGGATGAGGAGATAGATTCAATAGAGAGGAACAACACATGGGAGTTAACAAATTTTCCTCCCAACAAGCAAGTTATTGGGGTAAAATGGGTCTACAAGACCAAGTGCAATGTCGAAGGAAGGATAGACCGACATAAGGAAAGATTAGTTGTCAAGGGGTACAAAAAGTAGTTTGGGAGAGACTATAATGAGACATTTTCCCCCATTGCAAGGATGGAAACTATGCGGGCAGTCATAGCAATCGCAACCCAAAACATGTGGAAGGTATTTCAAATGGATGTGAAGTTCGCCTTCCTTAATGGAGTGTTGAAAGAAGAGGTCTATGTGGAGCAGCCATTCGGATATGAAGTTTCGGTTCAAGAACACAAGGTGTATAGGCTAAAGAAAGCTCTTTATGGGTTGAAGCAAGCTCCACGAGCATGGTACAGCAAGATTGACTCATATTTGATGAGCAATGGCTTTAGCAAAAGCGATGGTGAGCCCACTCTTTACATCAAGGCAGAAAATAGTAAGGTTTTGATTATTGTCTTGTATGTTGATGATTTTGTTTTTACTGGGGATGATGATTTCCTCATTGATGATTTTAAAGAGGCCATGAAAAGGGAGTTTGAAATGACAGATTTGGGTTTTTTGATATATTTTCTAGGCATAGAAGTAAAACAAATTTATGATGGTATATTTATCTCTCAAGAAAAATATGCAAATGAGTTCCTGAAGAGATTTAGAATGCTTGAAAGCAAGCCCGCCCCAACTCCAATAGCCATAGGTCTAAAGTTGAGCAAAGAAGATTGTAGCAGCAATGTGGATCCGACTATGTTTAAGAGTTTGGTTGGAAGCTTAATGTATTTGACTACAACTAGGCTTGATATAATGCACCTGGTGTGAGTCTTATTTCCAGGTTTATGGAGACTCCATGGGACACCCATTGGCAAGTGGTTAAAAGAATCCTGAGGTATGTGAATGGCACCAAAGGATATGGCATTCTTTACATAGCAGCAAAAGAGTTTGGGTTGGTTGGTTACATGGACAATGATTGGGTAGGAAGTTTGGATGATAAGAAGAGCACATCGGGCTATGTGTTTCATTTGGGTTCGGGAGTCATCTCATGGGCTTCCAAGAAACAACCCATCATTTCCTTATCTACAACGGAGGCTGAGTATATAGCAGCAAATGTAGTAGCATGTCAAGCTATTTGGCTGAGAAGAATCTTGGCAGATCTGAAGGAAGAACAAGAGGATGGAATAGTAATCTTTTGTGACAATGTTTCAATGATAGCTTTGACGAAAAATCATGTGTTTCATGGAAGAAGCAAGCACATCAAAATTAGGTATCATTTTATCAGAGAATTGGTTGAGAATGGTGAAATTAAAATGGCATTTTCTAGGTTTGAGCAGTAGCTAGTAGACATATTCACCAAGCCTTTGAGCAAGGACAATTTCGAGTTCCTGACAACTAGATTGGGCGTTGTTGATTTGGATCAGGATTGATCTTTTTTTTCGGCTCAAGATCAAGGGGGAGTGTTGGAAAATTAAATGCTCCTGACCCTCTTCTCGTCCACCTACCTATCAGGAGCATTCGATGTCTGCAACTAAAAGATTGTTTTGGGAATTTCCTTCCCCACTTGCTCCTGACGTGCACCTGAAGACTGCAAAAGAAGTAAATGAAGTTAGGAATTTTTGAATTCCAATTCAATGCTGGTAGGTGAATTTGAATTTGAGAGGGAATGAGTTGAAAGACAAAAGGAATGAAAGCAATTTTATTCTGTCAGTTGAAAATATGGAGATGTTTTGAATTTTTGAACAGCAGCAGTCTGAATGGAATGTTTTGTGTGAGCTTCTGAAAGCTCCTAAACAACAGCAATTGTTTTGTTCTTGATTGAGTAGTGATTGCTTCTGAAGAGCTTTGCATAGCTCCTGTCATTTGAGCTCCTAGCAGCTCCTAAAGTTTGTTTTGTTTCTGGTTGAGCAGCTCATGAAGCTCCCAGAAGTTTGCAGTTTATAGTTTGAGTTTAGCTTTCAGTAGTTTAAGTTTAATCCTTCATGTATTTCCATTTCCAACATATTTAATATAAAAAGGAAAACATTGCATGCCCATATTTATCTCATTTGTTTTCTTTTTTTATTCCGCATTTGTATTCCTTTGTTTTGGGGAAACAGAGCAGCAGCTCTGTGTGTATTTCTATGCATACAAAAATTTTGTCAAACAGGGTCTTTTTAAAATCCATTATGTGAATGTAAAATACAGATGTCATTTTAAATTTCATGAATAAAAATGTACATGGATAGATTGATGTCATTGTAGACACCTCTCAACATAATAAAGTTAATTTCCTTGTTTACCTCCTTCCAAATGGGCGATACTTTATTTTATAGTTAAAAACAATTCGTGTAACATTTGGGCTTTTAGTCTCTTGATTAGAGTAATGTTTTTGTGACTGAAATGGTCCACTCAACCCAAAAGTGTCTTACATATTTCAAAACTATTGTGTAAGGCCTTAGGATTCATGAGTATACTTTTTAGTTCCTTCCAAGGGATTATAGGCAAGGCTTGTTGTTAACTAGCTATTAATAACTTTGTTTTTAACAAATGAGAATTCAACTTGTTTTTTTATTTCACAAAAAAATTCATGTCGTTAAAGTAAACTTGCAAAATATATAACAAAACATTTATCCAAAATTGATTTTCTACAATATAATTGGCATAAAAGTTTTGAGCGATAAGGGCAGATTTTTCGGGAACATAAACTTTTTATCGTATCTTTTTAAGGTTTTTATTTAGCTAATTTTTAAGAAATTTTTTGAACACTTTAAAATTATTTACCTAAAGATAAAAGAGATATTAAAACAAGTAATTCTAGTCCTAACAAATAATTTTAGTTCTGCTCTACTCAATTACTACTTCATTTTCATGCCAGTATAATTTTCTACTATAAGCTTAAAGAAACAAATAACTATCGTTTTCTTTATAAAACCCTTAGGGAATATTTTAAATTTAAATATTCAATAATTTAAGAATAATTAAAAATAATTTTCATTTACATTTTGAATGTATTTATACTTCTTTATATTAAATTTCAATATTATTAAAATCATATTAATAAATATTTAATTTTTTAATATAATTTATTTATTTACATTTTAAAATATTTATGTTTTTAAAGATATTTATATTGTTATAATAGATGTTAATAAAAAAAATTAATAGAAATGTATTTATACATATTATTGATCAAGTATTATATATTTTTTAGGAATCACTTACTCTGTGTGTAATAAATTTAATTACGTTCTCCAACTATTCAATAAAAAAAAAAATTATTTTTTTCAATAGTAGGTTGACCTAAAATTTTGCAAATCAATATTAAACCACTTACAAAATAATGAATTAATTTTAATAATCGTTTTCTAATCAAAACATTAACATATTGCATTCATTATAAGATGCAAGTTTATGGAAAACTATAGCTATGAACTCCACCTCAAAATTACAATTTAATGTATGTTATTTTATTATTTCATTGTTATAGTGATGGTATTATATCTTCTTTTTTTAAAATAAAAGGAGGGGTTAAAATTTATTCAAACAAGAAGAAATACAAAGCAGGGGCATCAAACAGCCCCATCAAGTTCCACTAAGTGATCCAACTGATGAGACAAATCTATAGGTAATTAATCCTTCTCTCTAATATTTCAGTTTTGCATTTGATCATAAGTCCATCTAGCCAGACAATCTGCAACACCATTCCACTCCCTAGGGATATGAGTAAAAGTAACAGACTCCAAAGAGTCACACAAATGAAGAATCTAATTAACCACCAACACCAATCTCCAACTAACATCCTTAGAATATTGTTGAGTCAACAAATGCACCACCATCTGTGAGTCTAACTCACAGATCAGACGTCCCCAATCAAGAGCACAAGCATACTCCATAGCATGCAAAATAGCTAAAGCCTCCATCAAATTATTGGTATGATGACCTTTAAAAATAGAAAAAATGAATTGAACAGTCCCCATGCTATCTCTGCCCACTCCACCAATGCCAGCAAGACCAGGGTTGCTCCGTGAAGACTCGTCTGTGTTGATTTTCATACTACCTTGCAGATGAGGGCACCACCTCCCCACCCTGTTGATCTTTTGAAGAGGGTGTCTGCATCTCTTCCTCATGATTTGGTCGTGCAAAGGTGGAAGATGGAGATGGGTGTAGCAACTAACATCAGCAAGATCCACAACATCCGAAAGGTCACACTTTGCCAAAACAGTTTCCCCCAAAGAGTGGAGAATCTTCCACCACAAATGTTGGGCATCCAACAGCTTGTCTTGAAAGATCCATCGATTCCTCTCCAACCAAATATGGGTATGTGCAAGATCATCATGGAAAAAGCAGGCCCTTAAGTGGCAAAAAATTCAGAAAAATCAGAGTTAGGCAACTTGATGTAAAAAATTGAATAAGTTATCTATATTATTTCAAAAATATGTAAGAATAGAATTTGTAGAAAATTGAATGTAGTTTCTAAACTACTAGGTTTATATTTAAGAAAATAAAATCTATTTGGTGAAAATTTGAATTTTCATTGTAGTGGTACTTAAATTTCAGGGAAAAAATAAGAAGTAGGTGTCTTTCTGACCACCCTAACCACAATAAAATGATAATATTTTTTTTATAATATTTTATATATAAATAGAAGACTCATGTCCCAATGTGATGCATATTTTTTTGTAATTCTTTTCCAAGTAAATAATTAATTATGATTTTTTATTACAACTTTTAAAAAATAAAAAACTTGTATGTCTAACCACCTTAACTTGGTCAAAACTTCATGAAATTCATTTTTTTAATCCTATAGTATAAACATAGAATGTGACACATGTTTTGGTTTCAAAAAATGTGATACCATTTGAAAGCTATAGATGTTTTTCAATCATCCTATCAATCAAGACTTTAGTTGTAATTCAAATAGAAAATAAATAATAATTATTTATTAAATTCAAAGTAAAAATTAATTTATATTGGTGGAAAGCTAAGAATCTCCTTTAAAAACCCTTTTCATTTCATCAATTTTGGGTTAAAAAAAAGTCATCAGTCACATACCCTACAAAAACTCATCATATCGCCACTTTTTGGCCCATCATGATCCTACACATACCGATATGCCAAAGAATAAAGGAAGGGCCAATACTCCAAGCAACCTGAAGAAAAGAGTTTTTGACTAGGGCCTTGCCCCACCGATCGAAGAACTCGGCTAAAGATGTGGCATGGCAACAAGCTTCATTCCACACCTCCCACCACAAATGCCAGATATGTCTAGAAAAGGAGCATTGGAAGAAGAGATGAGAGACACTCTCTTCACTAGCATGACATAACACACACAGCGAGGGGCCCTATAAACCACGCTTGCATAAATTATCCCAGGTAAGACACCAATTTTGGACCACCAACCATAAGAAAAAATTGCATTTGGACCACCAACCTAAATGTCCCCAAAATCCTACTGCACCAACTCACCATACCCAACAGAGATAGAAAACTTCCCAGACACATCACTACTAGCCCAAGCCAGAACATCATTCCCAACCAAGGGAGTGCATTCATGAGACTCTAGAATCTAATCCAACTTAGCCCTTTCCTCCGTAGAACCTCCAGGAGGTCATTCAAAAGGAAGTTTCCAGCGATACCAAACAACTAGGCCACAATCATGTGCAATCTTATAATGAATGATAGTGACCCAACCAATAGTGGTAAAAATATCACAAAGGGGCTGAAGGTGAGGATGAGTAGAAAGGATAGAAGGATGACCATCCCACGAGTCGAGCCAAAAAAGAGCTTGTGATCCCAAATGACATGTCCAGAAGAGACCCTTCTTAACCAACTGAGCCCCAAGTTTTAGAGTATTCCAGATCATAGAACCCCTTCCAACCAAAGGAAAATGAGGAACATCAAACACATTAACATCCTTAAGATACTTATGGGTGAGGATACAGGCCCAAAGTTGATCTTGGCTAGAGCACCAATGTCAATATAACCTAACAACAAGAGCCTGCCCATTCAAGATAGCATATAGCAAGTCAAAGCCGCCCTCTTCCTTAGGCCGACACACAGTTCCCCACTTAACTAAGCTCCATTTTGTAGTTGATAAATTACCACTCCAGAGAAATTGATGAGAGAGAGCATCAAATTCCTGAAGAAAGTACATGGGGGCAGCTTGAACAAAGCACCTATAGATGGGAAGGGCTTGAATAACAAACTTTAGAAGAGTCAACCGAGCAACAGAAGATAACCAATGATGAGTCCAATGATTCATCTTCTGCCACAACTTATCAAGAAAAGTCTTCCAAGAGGATCTGGGATTTCTACCAACAATAAGAGGAATGCCCAAATAAACAAAGGGAAGAGTCTCAATCTAAAGCTACAGAACGTCAGCAATACGCCGCTGAATAGTCGGTGGAGTGTTAAAGAAGAAAATAGAAGATTTATGCTCATTACCTTTTTGACCTGAAAAAACAAGATAAATATCCAAGGCTTGTCAAAAGGATTTAGCTTCCTGAAAACGAGCCAAACCCATAAGAGTAGTGTCATCCACAAACTAGAGATGTGAGAGTTGTGGTAAACCATAACCCCATTTCCACCCATGAATCAATC
This sequence comes from Sequoia sempervirens, assembly GCA_007258455.2. Classification (NCBI taxonomy): domain Eukaryota; kingdom Viridiplantae; phylum Streptophyta; class Pinopsida; order Cupressales; family Cupressaceae; genus Sequoia; species Sequoia sempervirens. The sequence goes on along the minus strand of VDFB02320551.1, from coordinate 35,858 downwards.
CCTGAGAGGCTCAAAACTTAAGAAAATGGCCCAAACCCTTAGCCATAATAATAAATAGATAAGGGGAGAGAGGATCCCCTTGGCGAAGGCCTCTGGATCCACCAAAAGGCTTTGAAGGTTCTCCATTCATAATAACAGAGAATGAAGAAGAAGTAACACAACTCATGGTCCACCTCACCCAATCTAGACTAAAATCAAAAGCTAAGAGAATTTTCTAAAGAAAACTCCAATTGACTCTGTCATAAGGCTTGGCCATGTCTAACTTAATGAACATAGATCTATCTTTAGAAGCTGCCATAGAATGAATAATCTCAGGAACCACCACCACCCCATCAAGAATTTGTTTGCCAACCACAAAACCTCCTTGTTCATCAGAGATCACCACAGAAAGACAAGTTTTGAGCCTCTCTGCAATCAACTTAGTGATAATCTTATACACCACATTACAAAGAGAAATTGGTCCAAAAAAATCAAGCTTATCAGTGCCTTCTTTCTTGGGAATGAGAACCAAGAAAGTAGAATTCATGGCTCAAAGCATCTGCTTACTACAAAGAGACTCCCGAACAACTTCCAATAGATCAAGATTGATGATATCCCAAAACTCCTTAAAAAACTCAAGAGGGAAGCCATCTGAACCTGGTGCTTTACCTTTATTCATCCCAAAAATGACCTTTTCTAACTTTTGCATCAAATCGAACAAATGAGAGAATCATTCATCACATTGGTGATCAGAGAAGGAATGCAAGAAAGGACCAAAGTTTCCTCTGCAGCAGCAGGAGGGGAATCTTCAACAAAGAGAGAAGAGTAAAAATGACGAGCCTCTCGAGACATAGCCACCAGAGAGGAAATCTGCAGACCATTTGAAGTCACCAGAGAAGAAATGTGCCCCTTGTTACGATGAGCTTGCATAGAATGATGAAAAAAGGAAGTACTCCTATCCCCTTCCTAGAGCCAATCAATTTGAGCCTTATGTTTCGAAAAAATCTCTTCATGAAGCTCCCACTCTTCCATATTTCGCATTGCTTGGGACTTCGCTCTTCAAAGACCATCTATGAAACCACTATCCCAAATTTGGTGAGTAATCACAATAAAATGATTCAGAGCATCCCTCTTGGACTAAAGGTGGCCAAAACAGATCTTGTTCCATCTCTTAAGTTGATATTTGACATATTGGAGTTTCTTAACAAAGAAGTACATAGTTGTCCCAAAAGTCGAGCCTCCCTCTCCCCAACACTTGGCCACTAAATCATACAGCGAAGAATCCCAAAGCCACATAAGCTAAAATTTAAAGGGAGGATTCTTAGGAATAGCTAGAGAAGATGCAAAAAAATTAATGGGCCAATGATCAGAACCTCTCCAGTCAAGGATTTCTGAACAAGTAGTCAAACCCCAACCAACCCAAAAATGGGAGATAAGAAACCTATCTAGTCGTTCAAAGATTGCTTCTTGTCCACTCTATCTATTGGACATTCCAAGTGAAAATCCCATTAGAGGGCTTAACATCCACTAGTGCAAGAGAATCCACCTGAGCATGAAAGAGATCGGAAGTAGGACCTAACCTAGGCACACCCCCTCTTTTCTCCTCCAAACTCAACATGGAATTGAAATCACCACCTAAGATCCAAGGAAAATAAGGAGTGCAAGAGTAGACATACCTTATATGTGCCCAAAGTTGGTTTTTACCATGGATGTCAATGGGAGAATATACATTAGAAATGAGAATAGTCTCACCATAATCCAAATCAGAAGCAACCATGGAGATAGAAGATTGAATAGAAATCCACCAAAGAGGAGAAATCTTTCACGGATTCAAGAAAAGGGCCAAACCTCCTGAATTTCCTTGAGATCCAATGCACTGACACTGACCAACCTTCCAAATATGAGAAGCAAACTAAAGCATAACATCAACAAAAACCTTAGTAACCTGAACACAGAAGATTCCCAACGAATGAACTGCAACCAAATCATGAATAGCTTGTTGGCGAGAGGTGTTATTCAACCCCCACACATTCCAAGAGAGAACAATCATGGGTTTAACAGACCCTAATTCCACCTATAAATCCTGGGTATTCTTAATCTTCTCTAAATATGTCTTGCACCCTCTTGAAGAGTTGTCAAAAGGACATTTCTTAAGGATGCATTGGTGCAACCCCAAGCCCTGAGAAGACCCCTTACCTGGATGAGAAGCTAATACCTCCTTATCCAAATTTTCTAGCACAATATCATCTTCCATATCTTCATTCAAAGCATCCTATGGAGCCAACACTCCAAATACATCTTGACCTAACTTAGGAATTGACACAATCGCCATACCCACATCAATAGCCATAGGAGTGATAGATGGTGGAATCCCCTCCTCTAAGGAAACAATCTCTAACACTTCAAATCAGTTAAAACCCCCATCCACCTAGCGATCCTTCAAAGTCTTCTTTAGCCCCTGTCCCTTAGCCTTCAATTGAACTAGTAAAAAACCATCCTTATCCTTTCCCACAACACCCTCCCTCATGGGATCTTTCCCCTTGTCCACATTTCCCACTGGAAAATATGAAGAAGAGGGGGAATCAATGGAGCGAGAATCTTTATGAACCTTAGGGAAATGTCGTTGGACATGGCCATACTCATGACAAAGCCAAAAATAGAAAGGGAGAGATTCATAATGTAACTGTTGAATCTAGGATGAAGAGCCAAGACAAATCTCCAATGAATCTGGTAGTGGATTATTCAGATTCACCTCCACACAAATGCGGGCAAAAGTAATCATCTTTTTTTAAGGGTTTGTTGGGAAACCACTGTAGGCTTACCCAATAGAGGAATAATTTGTTGCAATATATCTTCTCTCCAAAAACTCTAGAGGAATCTGCGATAGCCGAACCCAAACAGGAACCCAAGAAGGCAGCTCCTTAGCTGAATTAAAACCCATGTGCTAGGGTTTAATAAATAGTCCAACATGATTATAAAATTATGGCCCTCCTTCAAAAACCCAATTTTGATCAGCCATATTGGAGAAAACAACCATAAAATAATTGTTAGCAACAAGCATAATCTCCATATCCCCTTCAATCTACCATGAACACTTGATCCAAGCTTCCAAAGCAGACAAGGGAATCTAAATCCTAAGAAACTTGCAAATGAGAGCATGTCGGCTCTAGTACGAAACATCCTCAACAACTTATTCAGGGGAGAGGACCAAACTAGCCAATCCTAGCTCTAAGGCCAACAACCATTGATTTTCTTCAACTTTGAACCCTCACTAGCATAAAACGTCTTTGTATGTTGCACATGCAAGCCCGAGGAAGAGCCATTTGAAGCCTTGACACCATCAGCCACTACCAAACTAGAAGATAATGCTTTCCCTACCATGCGAAAGCCTCCCACCAAACTAGAAAACTAGCCAGCTAAACAACCTCACCCCAGAAAGAAAAAAAAATCCACCCCCGAAAGAAAAAACCCCCACCCCCGAAAGCAAAAAACCCCACCCCGAACACCAAAAATACCCCCCCAGTGCAACCCACACCACACTCACTGCACAGACCCCCACCACCAAGACAAGGAAGGATCGACCACATGCAGGTCACGTCCCTACTGGGCATGGGTGTGCATAGCCGCAGCACCATCACAAGTCGTCGCCATCTAAATAGTCCTCAAGCAGACCAAACATATCTATGACCCATTAAAATTATAATGGTATTATATCTTCACTCTTAATAGGAAAACATTAATTTTTACATAATTACAATACATGTCATTTATAGTACAAATTGAGAATAATTTCATACAATATGCTTTAACAATCATCAAATCATATATAAAATATTATTATACATAACATTTCAACTTTCTTTATAATATTTAGTATGTTATAAAATCTAAATAAATATTCAAGAGAAACATCAAAAACTATAATTTAATGTCTCACTATATAAAGATGTACACATTCATAATTCTATTTTCATGTTTCAAATATTCTATATGCATTTTTTAATATAATTCTTTGAATTGTTACAAATATTTCTTGTAGTATTCATCTTTACTAGTAATCAATATTAAGATTTCTATGTAAATTTATACCACCATTCCCCATCAAATAAATTATTAAAAAAATTAAAAACATGTTTGTATGCATTTCAATTTAATTACATATATAGATATGATGATGATGAAAATAATCTCATTTAACTTTAAATTAATAAAAATTTATATCCATCATATATTGATCACTTTTTGTTATTTACATATTATTATTTATTGTGTATAATTTTCATTATAATAAGTTATTACTTATTCAAAATATCTTGTTAGTTTTCATATAATAATGATAAAAATGTATAATGAATATCATTCAATGGTATATAAAACCTTTTATAATATACATGTTTAGTATTAACAATTATAATTAATGTAAAGTATTGTGTAATAATAAACTATTAAATAATAGCAATTGGATAATTCACAAATAAAACATATTACAATCAATAAAACAATTCATTTATTTATCATATGTAGAAACATGATAATTTTATAACATAAACACATTCAAATTATTTACATTAGTTACAATTGTACACTACAACCCACATGATATTATAGTATGCAAACATGAAGTTATAAAAACAAATGCAAACAATTCCTCCACAAATAAGCAATTGATTCAACAATTAACCTTTTTAACCAACCATTCTTATATTAGAACTATTTTACACATACATGTATATGCGTAAAAATGTACTTGTGAATCCCAATTCATGATTACAAGTTGAAGAATATAAACTATAATTTATAGTGTAAGAAAGCTATTATATTTTTTCTATAATTTTTGGCATCTATATCCATTAGTCTAATAAATGGAAATTTTAATTAGCATAATTATTATAAAGCTCAAATGCATTGTAGCATTATTATTTACTTTTGTGTCATATTTTTTATTTGATTTTTTGACCTCTTTTATGACAATTTATACCAATGTGATTATGTGACATAGTGATGTTATTAGTTTCTACACGAAACTATAGTGGAGGCTTTCGAATTTAGAATTTTTTATATTTTATTAAGCAGTGTATGGTTCGGGATGCAAATCTTCTCACTAATTAACTATTCTAAAATTTGGTTGGCTCTTATTGAATGGCTGCAACATGTCAGTGTAGGGTTTTACTTTCATGAGGCAAGAGAGTGCACGATATTTGAAGTAGGATCTGACGGCTCACACAATTGATGATTAAGGTAGAGTGGACACATGCAAAGAGACACATGGCTGCTAACATATGTAATGGATTTGCAGTTTCCTTTTGTCGCATTACAATAACTACTACGAGTTTGACAGATGTTTACCTTGCTTTGTGCTATGGCGTTGATATTCACACGATAGCTTATGTTGTATATAAATGGTGTTTTATCTAGGGCAGATTGTTTTCTAAGAAATTGTATTCCATTCCTTTCCATTTATCAATTTTCTATTTAGGTTTTAGTTTGATGCACTTCTAATGGTTTTGTAAAGAACTAGATGAAGTTGGTTTAGCCTAAAAAATGGTTATTACAGCTGCATTAAGCTTCAAAGATAATAAAGTCAAGTACAGACCAAGTTCCACAAAATATTTTTTTGACTCTCCAAATTCAAGGATTCCCCTTAAATAACAAACAGTTTCATGGTCAACAGCCATTCAAGACTGACTTGGAAACTATAGATCTTGTAGTTCCATCCAGTTCCCTCCAATAGTTTAGAATTTGAATTTAGCCACAGCTGGTTGATCTATTTCATATTTTTGTATTTTGAAAACAAAAATTAGGGAAAATTTATACTTCAATAAATGCTTTATCAATGACTGTTGTGAAATAATCATAGTAGAAAGTAGGGTAGGGTGCTGGACAAGCACTTTTCTCAATGGCCATGAAAGATTTCTTATGTTGTTCTCCACGCTGAAGCGAAGAATATCAACAACCATCATTAAACGGTTTGTGTTTAAGGAGAGCCCTATGTATTTGTTCAAGAGAAAAGATAAGAAGTTAGAATATAGTAATTTGTTGTGGTTGAAACATTTGTTTCAATGGTTTTCTGGTGGTTGTAATGGTGATATAATTTGTATTGTTGTTATTGGGAGTTGTTTCAACTTCTTGGCAATAGCCTGTAGGTGGGGTTCAACAATTTTGGTGTTGCTAGAAGATCCATTCTGGTGCATGTTGTTATTTTTTGAGCAAAGGTGAATCTCATTGGAGGGCTTCTATGTTGATTTCCAGCCTTTTAACAAGTCGAACAGTTACAAATCTAGGGTTGTAGTGCATTTACTAATTTATTTTATTGTAATACATTTTCAACAACTGAAATCAAATTTCAAATTTTATTTGAGGATTCCAATTGGCTATTATATCATTTGTATTTTCATATTTGAGTGTATTGTAGTCATATGATGAGTATATCAGGGTTTGGTATTGTTTGTCATTAATAATTTTGAAGAGTTTGGTTTCAATTCCATCTAGTTACCAAATCAGCTAGGAAGCATTCCCATAGTTTTTTATCACTGTAACTCTCATTCTTTTCCTTTTGGGCCTTTGTTCTCATATGTACTAAATAATCAGTTTCTTTGAATAAAAGAGCATTATTTGCAATTTCTTTACATTATGATTGTGTAATAGTTTATATATTGTTCACTATTGTATATTCATTTCATAGCTTGAAAATTTATCAAAGAAGTTATTAGGTTGTCCTCCACCCAGCCATCTTGGGCCCAACTATGTCAATCATCGGTATGAGAGTTGATGACACCCCCATTCTTTCTTTGAGGCATTTTTTCAAACAATTCTCATGAATTGTGTATCCTTCCACATTTTGCATACATGTCTACTAGGGCACTGGCAATTATAATATTCGAAGAAAATCCACATTCAATTACTGTGTGATAGATGTCCATACCATGTTTCAAAGCTCCTATTTTGGCACAGGTTGGGAGGATGTTGGCCAACATTGTGGTATTTGGCTTTACACCTGCTACTTGCATTTTCTTAAAAGTCTCCAAATCCTTTTCAACAAACCCATTGTGTGCATATCATGCAATCATTGTAGTCCATGAGACCACATTTCTTTAGGAATTTCTATGAAAAAACTTAAAGCCTCACCAAGAGCACCATGTTGTGCATATCCTGCAATCATGGTATTCCATGACACCAAATGCCTTTGTCATTTTTAGACTTTTATCTACTATCATGAATCTCTTCCAGACCTTGTGCCATTCATGGATTTCCATTTGTGATTTGGAATTTGACTCATTGTCATGACTACCATTGATTGATTATTTGTGTTTGTCTCTAAGTGTATCCTCCTTTTTGAGCTACCATGGTAAGTAACACTATCTTTTAGACTCCTTTTGACTGTGCACTTCTACTACCCACCATAGCCTGCCATATACTTTTCATGAATATATTACCATTTGAAATACTGTCATATTTCTTTTATCTTCCCTAGGACAACCACTTCCTATTATAGATTGGCATTCATCTCTTCAATATGACTATCCTATCACTATTCTTCATGATGACTACTTTGTGAAGGACTGCCACTGTTTTGACTATGACTATATAAGGTCATTATGCTAACTTTGGTACTGTCCACCTATCATCTAAGATATACATGAAAAATTTCATACAACTTAGTCCTCCATGGCTTGCTCACTATGGATTGGAAGGAAAACAAGGCATACAATATTGACATCAATTTTAGTCAAACTAACAACTAAAACTATCCAACTCTTCACATGCTAGGCTCATTTAATGGGACTGTGATATTTTTTGTGTATATTCTGCCATATCAGACCTTTCTATGTGTCTTGTCTTGAATGCTATCATACTTATTTTCTATACTCAAATTTTTAGATCTTGTAGTTTCTTCAAACATGGAAAGTTTGAGTGCTTCATTTTGCTTTTGTATGTAGGTCTAAAAGCTTATACATGTTCAATAGTAAATTACACAATCTTTACATATTACAAAACTAATCAAACAAGTTGCAAACAAAAACAAAACCATTCTTACACACTTTGGCAGGAACTTCGCTACTCTGCAGCTCTTGTTTAATATGTGGTTATAAAATTTATTATGTATTGTTTTATATTGTTGAGGTAAAGAGTAATTAAAACAATTAATATAAAATTATAATGATGAAATTTTATAAATTTATGATAAAAAAAATTAGTTTAAGATTTATTTAATAGAATTTTTTAACATAATTATACATTGTTAATGTCATATTTTTTTTATCAAATTTGGTTCATTATTTAATCTTTATTTTTAGTTAATTTACAAAAAAAAAAAAAAAATTATTTTAACCTATTTTTATTTAGGCACATTTCTATGTATTCATCATTTATGTTATTTTTTCCCTTCTACATTTATACCAACACCCATCATTTATTCATTGTCTTGGAATTATCATTTTCTAATATAATCTTTAGCAGCTTGGGATTGAACTCAAATTTTAAATGTTTAAATTCCAATTTCTAGAATTCCTACCTGCATTCACTAGCTATTGTGACTAACTTAAAACACATAATTTTTGTGAGCCGATGTTATATCTTGATATTTAAAGTTATTCGATGTACATTTAATTCATATAAAAATTTATAGAAATTACTAAAAGGAAAATATTTTAACTCGAATGCTTCATTTTCTAAGGGATAAAGAAATATTATTTGAATTAGAATCATACAACACATATGCGCATTAATGGTATAATGTCAAAAATTATATACCCTTATAATTTCACACTATGTTCTATACCCACTTTGGTACATCCTTAGTTGTTGTCCCTACTAGTGCCAAAGGTTTAGCATTTTTTGTTGTTGCTTCTCCTTGTCCTTGTATCTCAGGTGTCTCATGTATGTTGACCCTACTAGGTTGGACCATTTTCCATCCCATGTTGTTTGAAAAGTAGCACTTAGCATGAACATCCATGCAATTTTCTAGCATCTTGTGGTAATTCATCAATTTAAGAGAAATTTTATACATTTATTTCCTCCACCACACTTGCAATTAGTATGTAACCATCTAGTTAATAGGAGAGGGGAGGATAATGGAGTGCGTGTAGGTATGGAAAATGTAGGTTTGTGGCCTATAGTAGGTTGGGGTCTGTAGCAGGCCACGACCTACATGTTTCCTCATTTCTTTGCATGTGAGTGCAGTGAGGGGGATCAATAAGCTTGGAGTGTGTGCTAGCGTGGGGGGGTGTTGATTGTTTTTGGGATGGTTTTTTGTTTGGTTTATTTGGTACTATTCATATTCTCATGTTGCTTGATGTTTGTGGGTGGAGTAAGGGTTTTTGGGGTTTAGTAGCATTGGTTCTTGGCATCACCTTTTTGCTAGTTATGGCTTCTATGGAAGCCATTGATTTTGATCAAAGAATGGATTATAGGGCTTCTCTATGTACAAATAGCCCATCTTCATCAAGGCCTTTTGATGCTAGTGATTTCTTGAGCAATGATTCAAGGTTGGAGGGGATGGCCCTGATTAGGGTTCCTCGCATCATGAAAACTAATGGTTGTTTGGAGTACAGCCAAGATAGGCCTATCTTGGTGATCAATCCTGAAACTATTGTGGTAGATGTTGAATACTATTCAAAACATGCTTTAATCTACTGTAAGTTTATGTGATTGTGGGTTTCTCCTTCATTTTTGGATTCCTAGGCTAGCCGAACATAGAATCCTGATGGTGAAATGGAGGTGATGTTGATGGCTAATAATTTCTTTATGGTTGTCTTCACATGCATGGCTAATCACAACAAATTTTATGAGGGGGGTCCTTATTTTCATAATCAGATCGGTATGTTCATCAAGCCATGCCATGTTAGTTTCAATCCTTCAAAGGAGTTCTTGAATCGTGTTCATGTCTAGGTGCATCTTCCATGATTCCCAATTGAATTTTGGAAGAATGTTCCTTTGCATATGGTGGCTTTATTACTAGGGAAGTCGGTGGGTCCTTCTCAACAAACAATGGATAAAAAGGTACCTTTATATGCATTTGTGTTAAAATTTATTTGAGTAACCCTCTTCCAGATTCCTTGGAAATTTGTGTGGGTTCATCGTCCTGGGTGCAAAAACTTGATTATGAGTCTCTCCCCTTGTGATGTTGGTTGTGTCATAAGTATGGTCATTTGCAGAGAAACTATCCTAGGTCCTACTCTTTTGAGTCCTTTCCTAATCAGCCACAACATAACCCTTCTAAGGAGGAAAAAGGTAAGGCTCCCATATTGGGGCTTGTGGAAAATAAAGAGGGTTCTACTCTTGCCAAACCCTGCAATAGGAATTGTGGGAAAAAAAATTAAGGAGCATCAAGAGGAGGATATTTTTTAGTTTTTTTGAGGTTCTAGATGATCTTGGCCAATAGGAGGTGAACCTTGGTATGTTGGCTTTGGCATCAGGTGTCTTGGTAGAGGATCATGAAGGTGGTACAACTATGGATTGTCAAAGAACTCAAGAAGATGGGTTGAGTTTAGCTAAAATGGACACATATCTAAATCTCATGGTTTTTGTTGATCTGATGGCCTTTGTAACTATGGATAGGCTTGTTGACTCAATCTTGGTTGAAAACACATCCCCTTTGGAGATGGTGGTGGTAGATTCAAAGAAAGGAAATAAGGCTTCTCCCTCCTTAGGGATTCTTTAGAAAAGAAAAAAAGAAAGGGGGTTTTGAGAAACCCTCCAAGATGAGGAGAAAAAATGACTTGGATAAAATCAAGATGATGGGTGAGATGTTGGTAGAGTCAGGATCTATTAAAACCCTTGACTCTCATTTTTCCAACTCTCAAAAGTGATTATTCTTTCATGAAATGTGAGGGGCTTGAATAGTAGCCTCTGACAAAATGATGTTTGTGATTTGGTGCGAAGTCATTTGCTTGATGTGGTGTTTATTAAGGGAGCTAAACTCTTAGAGGGTATTGTAGCTTGATGCCAAAACGTTGGTGGTGGGGTTATTGTCAGTGTATTGGTGCTCTAGGTAGTGTTGGTGGTGTGGCTCATTTATGGAATCCTTTGAAGATCTATCCTCTTTGGTGGATTTTGAGTAAAACTTCTATCTACATTGTTGCGTCAAGTCTAGAATTTGATGAGACAGTTCTTTTATCTAATATCTATGCAACTACTAATATGTCTGGAAAGCAATGACTATGGTCTCATGTTTATTTTATTCGAAGCATTATTCCTCTATTTCCCTTTATTATTGTTGGATACTTAATGCTATTATAGATTTGGAGGAGAAGTGGGGCGGAATTCCAAGGCTAGAGTTGTCTTCTAGGTGCTAGCAAGAAGTTGAGTTCACCTTTTGGCCAAAAAGTGGAAGTGTTTTCCCTGATTTTCAAAATTCGACACATTTGACCTTAAAATTTGAAGCACTTAGAGATGGAATCTTCAAAAAAGTCACTGATCATAAAATTTAGTACTCAGAGTCTAGTTTCCAAATATGTGATTTATTTCAATACTAAGATGCTACAAATTGATTTTCAATAGGCGTTTCTAAAAACCACTATTTAAAAGTCACTTTTTTTTACCATACCATGCACGTGTATGTCATCCATATTTTGACCTAAATTATCATATTTTTCTAAATCCTTTTGGGAAATTATTTGTAACTCACTGAAGCACGTTTTCAATATTTTTTTTAATTTTTATTGAATATTTTTTTTATTAAATTTTTATCAGCCATATTTGTCATTTTGAAAAATTGTCATGTACATCACGCATAAGAGAACCTAAACCTATCATTTTTTATTTTTTTTTTTAAATTGAAAATTGTAGACACCTAAAAATGACCTAGGCCTGCAAGCTTCATTTTACCACTTTCGTCCTAGCATAATTAATACATTTAATTATGTCCTTGGTCCACACTCGACTATTGATTAAATAATTCAAAATTATTTAATTAATTCATGTCATTCATTCTTCATGATTATTAAATAAATAAATTTTATTTATTTATTAAATACGTCATTAATTGGCTAAGTCTTTCTTTAATTAAATAAATTTCTTAATTTATTTGATTCCCCCTTCTGCAAGACATTCTTATTGATTATTAAATAAATGAATTACATTTATTTATTTAATACGTCACTGATTGTCTTAATTAAATAAATGGATTTATTTATTTAATTAATTGATCTCATCTCCCAAATTAAATAATTAAATTTAATTATTTAATTGCTAATTAATATTCTTCTCATTTTAAATAAATTAAATTATTTAAAATGTCATGTAAATCTTAACTGTCAGTCATTTTTGATAAATAATCTGAAAAGGATTATTTATTATCTCTCAAAATCCATAATTTGAATTATTTTAATTCAAATTAGTAATTAATCTTCTAAAAATCAAGCAATCGGGCAAATTCTTGATTTTTCAAATCTTATCTTTAGTCCACTTCTTATCTCTTTGATTTTTTGAATATTGCAAATCAGGCAATCTTATCTTCTTGATTTTTCGAAAATCTTTATTTTCCTAATTAATTTGTCTCATTTATTCTCCACCGTCGATCCGATTTTATTTTGACCGTTCGATTAAGGATGTTGCCCTAACCCTAATTAGGGATTCTTAGGTGTAATCTGGATCGTTCATTTCATTAATTTATCTCGTCCGTCCATTTGAAATGGCATTTTCTATAAAATGCCATCTTCTTCTTATTTTTCGAACACACGCACATGCTGACATTTTGCATAGACATTCTAGGCATTTATTTACTTTTACATTTATTGTCATAGGCAATTTTAGTATTTAATATAGTCATTTAATCACTTTTGGCATTTGTTTTAGACGTAGGCATTGGCAATAGGCATAGGCATTTAGATTTTGAATAAATCCTTCAAAACTTGCTTTAGTCTTGTCATTTGTCATAATTGCTCATACACGAATCTGAGGGCAACATCATCCAGCAAGCAAGAAGGTGCTATGAAGGTGAAGCATGGAAGGAAAGGAAGGTATAATCGTTCTTTGTTTTGATTTTTCATTGTTTTTGATAGCTTCTTTGGATTGTTGGTGTTATTAGTTAACAAGCTAACCCCATCTAATTTTCCATTGATTACATTGGTGAACCCGATGCTTTGGACAAAAAATTGTGTTTTCTTGTTTGTTTTCACTGTTTTGTAGGTTACAGCCAGGAAGTCATACGAAATCCCGTCACCTTCATTTGAGCACAGAAAAATATGCGAATAAAAGATTTTAAAACATTTTTTGTGTTTTGTAGATCTCAGTCTCAGCTTTCCAGAACATCAAATGGTTTTAAATTTCGTTGGAATTTGAGAAAGTTATGGCTGTTTTAGTGATCGCTATTTTTTTAATTTCATTTTTAAAACCCACGTTTTCTTTTGCATATAACATTTTTTTGTATAGAATCGTGGAAAATCCTTTCTGGGTTTTGAAGGTTTGATTTTTAGCTTTCCATGGATATCTACCACTTAAAATTTCGTTAAGTTTTGAGCAAGTTATCGCCATTTTAAGTTGTTGTCAATAAATGTTTATTTTTAATTTTTTTCGTTACTAATCAAGATTGGCAGCTTGTTGGTGGTTACTATTCGTGGGTTGAAGACAAACACTAAACTACTAACAGATTGTCTTGTAGGTTCGATTGTCAAAGGCCAAACAACAAAACAATGTGTTTGCATTTTTAGTAGTGTAACTCACATTTTATTTGGTGCAATTAAAACGAACCTATGCTTTCTTTGTTTGATTGTGTTTGAACAAATGGTAGGTGACTATGCTCTCACCTTTAAAAAATCGGTGATTAGAAAATCAGACCCATTTTATCTGTTGTACACCCTCACGATTTGGTATATCAGAGTATAATCTCCCCTCGCGCTTTCGGGCGATCTTGGGTGTAAGAGAAATGGTTACTGACTCTAGAACTTGGGCCTGTTCTGGTGGAAAAAAGTACTCACCCCAGAACGACTCAAACCGGTAGCACCTTGACACCGAGGGACTTCCAGCCGGTATATAAAAGTGGGTTCTTGGGGAAAGCCCAAGAATCACGAGTGTGGTTCCGACGAGATGGATCCGAAAGGGGACTCTCGCCGCATGGATCATGCCCCACGAACGGAATGCCTGAATTAAACACCTTTTGTCTTAGTGTCCAACCATTCTATTGGTCGTTGCTTGGTATAGTGCAGGGTACAGTATCATTCCCGAAGACACTCACTACTGATCCCCTTGAGTAGAGATAGCAATTCTTGGGATGTCACTACCCAAAGAATCTAAATTCGGTGTGCTCGAATGACGTTAATGAGCCATGGAGGGGAGCCAATGACACCAAAATTCTAAGCTATCCGCTCTCGAGAAGGAAAGGTGTTTATCACCAATCCGGGGTATATCGGTGGGCTATACCAAGTATACAAACCCTTGGCCTATTGGCCTTTTAGGATTGTACTTGTCTTATGTGTGTTTGCTTACACCCAAAACATTGTGCTTGTCAAGTTCTTGTTGGATTACTCAAACATTATACACAACAGTCACAAATCTGGACACAAACAATCGACTTTGGACAAATCAAACTTTTGAGCAAAACATTAAAAAATAATCTTAGTCCTCATTTTGAACTTAGACTTTGCATTGTTCATCTTAGTCATCATTTTGAACCTAGACATGGCATTTATAACATTAAGTCCTTAGTCAAACATCATCATCTTAGTCCTCATATTGGCCTTGACAACCTTGTCATCAATCATTTCCTTAGGAAAACGTCATCATCATCTTGCATTGTCATCCTTTATTCCAAAAATACAAAAAAAAAATAGTGACATAACTTGTCATCTTAGTCTTAATTGTCATTTAGCATTAGTCATTTTCTTTAGACAACATTATCATATTGCATCCCTTATGGTCAAAAATCCAAAAACATAGTCGTGCATTGTCATCATTTATCCAAAAAATCCAAAAACATAGGCTAGTGTCATCCTTGCATTTACTTGTCATTCTCGTCATCCTCATTTGAGCAAATCCCTTTTACGGTTGAGACTAGACTTCAAAGACAACAACGACAAATGACAAACTTTAGACAAGATTTCAATCCCAACATCGACAATAACACTTATGACACAAACCAACATTGGACTTTTTCTGACCCATTTCACAACATGAACATGCAATCTTCTATGAACATGCCATCTTCATCACAAAAAATTTATGAGCCATTCATAGAAAGAGACCAAAATGGACAAGTATATTGGAAAGACATAGAAGCTGCAGTGCAAAATCCTAATATATTCTCCTTTGTAAAAAAATTAGTCTTATGTGGTCCCCTCAAAGGTATCTCGCCATGCTTTTGGATGAAGGGGCTAAGTTACCACAAGGCTTTGACATAAATACTTTGCCACCATCTGTTTACCCTCACAATCAACAGTCACTTGACACAAATCCTGCCATTAATTCACAAAAAATGTCCACTTATCACCCTTATCCTAACCTTGACAAGGGAAGCCAACTGTCCAATAGTCCATTCCAAACCTCCATGTCATATTCTGACTCTTCACCTATTAATCACGTCCAAGTCTGCATCCCTTATCAACCACCTACCAACTCATGTCAAGTCCCCACATCATACCATACCGATCCGGTCCAAGTCTCCATGTCCTATTTCAATCAACCTTACACCAATCCAGTCGAAGTCTCCATATCATATCCTTGTCCTTCAACAGTTAATCCATTCCAAGGCTCCATGACATATCCAGTGCAAGACTCCATGTCATATCCGGTCCAAGTCTCCATGTCATACCCTTATCCTTCACATACTAGTCCAATGCAAGTACCCATGTCATATACTAGTCCTTCACATACTAGTCCAGTCCAAGTCCCCACATCCTATCCTAGTCCATCATTCATTAATCCTTTTCAAGTCATCCCCTCACAAGCCACATCTAGTCATGAAAATTTTGTCATTGCTCAAAGTCAAATCCCATTTAATAAATTTGAGGATACATGTCAAAATGAAAGCCCAAAGAATGACATTATAACGTCACCCTCATGTCAAGAACAAGGTAGTCCATCCCATGACCCTATTTTCGACAACCCCATCTTTGACCAAGACCCTACCATTGACCAAGAAGTCCAAAAAGATCCACTCCTTGACCTTTATGCCATTCATGATCAAAGACTTTCCGACCCTATACAGGCCTTGACTATTGACCCTTTCCAAACTGAGACACTTGCCTCCATGGGAAACATAGATGATATTCCTCAAGCACAAGAGTATTCCAATATGGACATATTTGAAAATGATCAAGCTATAGCTGAATTTACTAGACTCTATGACACTGACCATAATGATGGCTTCGACATTTCTTTGGAAGCACCAACAGAATCATCTGAACCTGACATGTCACAAGATCAGACCACATATATCAGTCAGGAATATGTCCAACAAGACAATGAAGCTAAGACACTTTATCACTTAGGGTCATCTATCTTTGTCAGAGCAGGCTTTCTTGCAGATGAAAATATTACAAGTGACAGTATCCACATACCTAATGATGGGTTAGCATCTTGCTTTCAAAACAACAAATACCCCATCGCAAATAGAATCTGTCAAAGCATGCAATATCAAGGCAAAGGACTAGGCATACATGAGCAAGGCATTCAAGAACCAATACAGCTCTAGGCAAATTACAAACATCAAGGTCTTGGCTATTCCTCAGACAGAAAATCAAACGATGTTAGTGGTACCTCCTCGATACTGGGGGTAACTTTGTCAGATACAAATGTCAAAATGGAATCCATGAGAAAGCCTTGTCATAAGATTGCTGCCAACACCCCATCCACCCACACCATAAATCATTATTCTATCATAAATAAACCTTCCCTTTGGAACCAACAAAAACAAAAGTATTACAAGTCAAAAGATCAAAATCAAATATCAAAGGCCATTGAATCAAACAAAAGGACAAGTGAACAAATGAAATTAAAATGGATCCCAAAGAAAGATGGATCAAATAAAGACATCAAGTCAAATACAAAAGTCAATCACAATGTGGAGCCACAAGACAAGAGGACTCCCACATATAGCACATGTCCACCTCCTTCAAAATGGTCATCAATCAAGACATATAAAAGTGTTGATTCCAAACGCCATCCCTCCAAAATCCGTCATACACCATCCCAAGTTTGGAAAATAAAAAGTCATTCATCCAAACGTCCAAACAACCTTTCCACGTCTACCATCATTTGTCATAATCCTACATCTCGCCTAAAGTCCAAAAATCCTATGTCACAAATCTGTCACATCATGGCAGCAACTCTTTACCACACAGACTCTCATGGCACTCTATTACGATGTGCGTACTTTGATAAGGCCAACTCTAGTATTAGAAAGGATCACAATGACATCGATCAGTTGTATACAAGTGCTATGATCCTGACAAGACAACTACTTCAACAAGGTCATTATTGGCATATCATGGCACTAGTCTCTACATGGGCACCATCAGTGGATTCAGAACAGTTAGTGGTAATCTAAAGAATCCAGGCTATCTACAATATCAAAAGCAAAGAAAAAAAAAATCAAAAATAAAAAAATCGTCACCCTAATGAAAACCTGGCAAACAAGCGTCTTGGTGACACCAAAAAAAAAAATCAAAAAGTCAAGAAAATAGTAAAGAGAAAAATTTCATCCAATGGTGAAAACCTGGCAAACTGGATAAGTACCATGATGAAAACCTGGCAAACAGGCATCATGTGTAAAATAAATCGTCTATGTGGACTCTTATACTTGGGGGCAAGTCGTCTCATTTCCCATGCCTTCCTCGTGACATTGACATCCATCTAAGCCCTATCATTTCCGTCCATTTTCCCACCTACCTTGGTCTTGACATAAAACTGGCACACATAAATCATGCTTTGGAAAAACTCTTGACATGTCTATCCTTCGGTCATACACGATTCATGAAACATCATGTCATTGACTGTCATAGTCTTATTGTCCTTATATGACATAGTCCTTGAAAACCATATGACATTCCCTTAGTCTCATGTCTCCCATCCTTTACCAAGGCCACCTTTTGTCCTTTTATGCCTATCACCTATCTTGGCTTTCCCTTGTCAAACGGTCTAAGGATAATCATCATCTCATCTAGTCCTCACCAAGTCATTCCAAATGCAACGAGTCTAATCCATACAAACACATTATTCAAAATTTTACTTGACTGTGTTCCTGGCCTAGCTGTAGACCTCGATACTTTCGTCACATTATCGTCATTGTCCTCACGTTGTTTCGGCATGCATCCTTCCCACGTCAAACAACATTGTCATCACCTGTCAATTGGTATTCAGCTTGACTAGGGGCACAATCATGTTTGTCCTTGGATTCTCATGTGTAGGCATCAGTCATATGCATTTGTCACGATCCTCTTAAACGTCAAAATCCAAAAAAATCATAAAACGAAAAAAGACAAAAACATTATAAAAAGTCCTGAAAAAAGAACAAAAACATCGCAAAATGTCCTAAAAAAAGACCAAAACATCGCAAAATGTCCTGAAAAAACACCAAAACATCGCAAAATGTCCTTAAAAAAAAAGACCAAAACATCGCAAAATATCCTAAAAAAAAGACCAAAACATCGCAAAATGTCCTGAAAAAAAACCAAAACATCGCAAAATGTCCTGAACAGAGACCAAAAACATCACAAAAAGTCCTAAAAAAAGACCTAAAAATCATAAAACGTCCTGAAGAAAACCACAAACAAAAAAAAACATCAGACTGCTCGAAAAGCACAAACGTAGTGTCATCTCTTGTCAAAGTCAATCAAGTCAATCAGCCCTTGTCATCTGTCAAACTACATTGTCTCTACGCATTTGCTACGTAGGCAAGACTCATACTTGAGTCCCCGAGACATTAGGTCAGTCCTTTTAGGTTTGTCAAAATAAAATCATGACGCAATCTTTGCTCATCAAGACAAGGTCATTGGTCGTGTCGAACTACGAGGTCTTTGAGTGTATGACGTAGGCAAGGCCATCTATCGATGAGCCCCCGAGGCCGCACTAGGTCAATCCATTAGGGTTCGTGGCACTACACTGGCACACACGTCAAAAGTCTTCAATCAATTTTGACATGGGAAAACTCCTAAAACAAAGTAAAACAATCATTTATTCAGCATGGCAATCTCATCAGCACATCATGCATATCATCAAGGCAATATCGGCATATAGTCAAAACACAAGTCAAACTTGGTCAAAGCAGGTCAAATCATCATAAACCGATCAAACTGTCAAAATTTTAGTTAGTCTTCAGATGAGTCCTTCTAAACGATAACCTCTGTCATTTATGCCTTAGGATGTGTCCTTCCTAGGCGTCGTCATCGTCATTCGACATTTTGAGTGATCCTCTTGACATCTAAAGATCACTCTTCACGACATCAGTATTCTTCAGATGTGTCCTTTTGAAGAACCAACTCTGTCATTTATGCCTTAGGATGTGTCCTTCCTAGGCATCATCATTATTTCGAGGGACCCCTTACAACCATTAGGGATCAAATCCTCTCATCATCGGCATTATTCAGGATGTGTCCTTCCTGAATTCACCAATTCTCGGCATTTTCCAAGGTCATCAAAACTTTTAACATTTCGACATCTCGACATTATCAAACATGGCATCTTGGCATCAGAACAGTGGATATCCAGACGCACTTGGCAAACACTTGACAATTGTCTTTTAGTTGTTATCATGATATTAGTTTTTCAGCGAGATCCCACTAAGCAGGATTTAGAGAAGCAGCGACGTATCATGTCAATTGACACGCATGACTACTAGTTTCTCAGCGAGGTCCTGATTTTGGATTTAGAAAAACAACGACATATCGTGGCAAGGACTCTTTCTTTTTTGTATTTTGACAATCATGCTACTAGTTTCTCAAGGATGTCCTGGAAACAGGATTTAGAGAGGCAGCAATGTCTCATGATTTGTCCTTGTCTTTTTTCTGCATGTGGTTGATTATGGCAAAAAGACTAGGGCAAGCACGCTCCTAGTATGAGTCATGATCATCCTTGTCTGTGACTGTTTGTCTTACGTGATGGTACGACTTTGCACACCTTGATCTATGTCATATCATGGTGTTTGTTGGCCATCACAACAATCTGCCCAATGATGATTAAGAGGGATAAATATTAAAAGTCCTATGGTAAGGTTTGAAGGATTTGATCTAGGAACTAACATGCATTTTCTTTAGTATTGTCATCTTCTCTCGCCCATCTCATATAGGCATTGCATCCATATCATCATCCATATCTTTTGCACTAACATTTCTTTGTCTCTTCATATTCTAGTCTTCTCATTAATTTTGAGAGCACACCCATGTTCTTGGAACCTATCTGTCCTCTCGAGGGGGCATACCGTAACCCTCCTCATCATTCTTCCTCATCTTATTTTGCACTGGGGCATATCTTCGACTTATTTTCTTTGTCACAATGTGACATGCTACATTATGACAAAGAGGGGCAAAATGTAAACACCTAAAAATGACCTAGGCCTGCAAGCTTCATTTTACCACTTTCATCCTAGCATAATTAATACATTTAATTATGTCCTTGGTCCACACTCAACTATTGATTAAATAATTCAAAATTATTTAATTAATTCATGTCATTCATTCTTCATGATTATTAAATAAATAAATTTCATTTATTTATTAAATACGTCATTAATTGGCTAATTCTTTCTTTAATTAAATAAATTTCTTAATTTATTTAATTCCCCCTTCTGCAAGACATTCTTATTGATTATTAAATAAATGAATTACATTTATTTATTTAATACGTCACTGATTGTCTTAATTAAATAAATGGATTTATTTATTTAATTAATTGATCTCATCTCCCAAATTAAATAATTAAATTTAATTATTTAATTGCTAATTAATATTCTTCTCATTTTAAATAAATTAAA
This sequence comes from Sequoia sempervirens, assembly GCA_007258455.2. Lineage (NCBI taxonomy): Eukaryota > Viridiplantae > Streptophyta > Pinopsida > Cupressales > Cupressaceae > Sequoia > Sequoia sempervirens. The sequence goes on along the minus strand of VDFB02320551.1, from coordinate 14,977 downwards.
TTATTTAAAATGTCATGTCAATCTTAACTATCAGTCCTTTTTGATAAATAATCTGAAAAAGATTATTTATTATCTCTCAAAATCCATAATTTGAATTATTTTAATTCAAATTAGTAATTAATCTTCTAAAAATCAAGCAATCGGGCAGATTCTTGATTTTTCAAATCTTATCTTTAGTCCACATCTTATCTCTTTGATTTTTCGAATCTTGCAAATCAGGCAATCTTATCTTCTTGATTTTTCAAAAATCTTTATTTTCCTAATTAATTTGTCTCATTTATTCTCCACCATCGATCCGATTTTATTTTGACCGTTCGATTAAGGATGTTGCCCTAACCCTAATTAGGGATTCTTAGGTGTAATCTAGATCGTTCATTTCATTAATTTATCTCGTCCATCCATTTGAAATGGCATTTTCTATAAAATGCCATCTTCTTCTCATTTTTCGAACACACGCACATGCTGACATTTTGCATAGACATTCTAGGCATTTATTTACTTTTACATTTATTGTCATAGGCAATTTTAGTATTTAATATAGTCATCTAATCACTTTTGGCATTTGTTTTAGACGTAGGCATTGGCAATAGGCATAGGCATTTAGATTTTGAATAAATTCTTCAAAACTTGCTTTAGTCTTGTCATTTGTCATAATTGCTCATACACAAATCTGAGGGCAACATCATCCAGCAAGCAAGAAGGTGCTATGAAGGTGAAGCATGGAAGGAAAGGAAGGTATAATCGTTCTTTGTTTTGATTTTCCATTGTTCTTGATAGCTTCTTTGGATTTTTGGTGTTATTAGTTAACAAGCTAACCCCATCTAATTTTCCATTGATTACAAAAATAATTGTCTGAAGTATGTTTTCATGCAATCCATTCGTCAAAAAATTATGTTAATAAAAAGTTATTAAAATACTTAAAAACCCTAATAATTCAAGTTTATGGACTTTTTTCATCAGAAATTAAGTGACAAATAAAAAAAATTAATCCAATTGTAAAAAAATACATATTTGGAATCTACACTATCTCATCTATAATGGGTTTTAATTTCGTCAAAAATTTTAACAAAAAAGGTTTTCAGACATATGCCCAAAGTCACTATTTTCTTGTGGCATTGCCAGGACCTTCAACTTGTGGGTCAAACTAGGTCTAGGACTTACGTTTAGGTCCCCAAGCCTTTTCCCGAACTGAAAAACAAAGCAAAAACCCGACCAAAAATCATTTTTTTAAAAATGAGATCTCGTTCTAAAATGGGATCACGTTTCATAAAAAAATAAATTATTTTATACTTGAATGAAACAGGATCCCATTTTGAAAACGAGATCCCATTCTATAAAATGGGATCACGTTTTGCAAAATGGGATCTCATTTCTTAAAAGTAAAAAAAATAAAAAAATTATGAAATGGGTCATTAAAAAATGGGATCCCATTTTAAAACAGGTCATTCAAAAATAGGATCCCATTTTAAAACGGGCCGTTAAAAAATGGGATCCTATTTTTTAACGGCCTGTTTTTTAATGATTCATTTCAAAATAGGATCCCCTTTTTTAAAAAATGAGATCCCATTTTCTTGAGGCCGATTTTGAATTTTTTCTAAGCAAAAAACTCTCACATTTCATGGACTCATCTTCTTGCTTTTACCCTTCTCTTCTTCTCAAAGATAATATTTCTTCCTTAAACTTAGCGGATATAAAACCTAGCAATGGCCTTTATACTTGGAATAACAAGAGGTGTGATTAGGATTGCATTACTAAGAGACTGGATAGGTTCCTAGTTTCTTGTTTTTGGATTGGTGGATCCTGGTCTACTAGCTCTGATATTTTGGATTGGCGGGGTTCAAATCATTCACCAATTGAGCTATATGCTTCTTCTACTTATGTTGTTAGAAATTGCTCCTTTAAGTTTCAACTTGTGTGGCTATGGGATCCCTCTTTGTAGGATCATATGACAGAATGGTGGCAATGGGGTAGACCTTCTTTTTGGATGACAATGTATTATTTTTTCAAGCAATTACAATTTGTAAAGTATCAACTCAAGAGATGGAATAGGCAATGCTTTGGTAATATTTTTCGTGCAAAGGAAATTTCACAAGCAAGTTTTGATGTTATCACTCGTAGAATTAGGGAGCATGGAATTTCTAAGGATTCTCTTTTGGAAGAGTCAAAGGATTTGAAAGATCAGGAGGAGTGTGAGCTATGGAAAGAGATCTATTCAAAACATAAGGTGTTAGTTGAGTGGTTGTAGGAGGGGGATAGAAATATTGCTTTCTTCTTTAATTTTGTGAAGACCAGGAGACATGGTAATTTGATCTCTTATCTAGTGAACACCAGGGGTGATCACCTATCTTCTCTTGGGGAAATTTCTAATGAGGCTTCTCAATATTTTATCACTTGTTTAGGGAGGATTCTCCTGAAGTGATGGATGATGAAAATAAAATCCTTTCTTGTATCCCTTCTTTTGGTTTCTTTGGAGATGAATGAGCATCTTATGAGCATCATTTCCTTGGAAGAACTAGAGGGAACTATCTTTCAGATGAAGAAAGGGAAAGATTTGGGGCCTAATGGGTTCTCAAACAAAAATTTTCAATAATTTTGGGGAATCATTAACCTAGCTTTACTAGAAGTTCTTTGTCAATCTCAAGAGAATAAGTAGATTTTGAGGGCTTTGAACTCTACCTTCTTGGATCTTATTCCTAAATGTGATGGGGCTGATAGGCTGAGTATGTTTAGGCCTATAGATCTTCGTAATATGGTCTACAAGATTCTTTCAAAGTTGATTGCAGAAAGACTAAAGTGGTGGATTGGTAGGTTGATATCCGAGGAATAGGGGGCTTTGTCGCTGATAGGGGATCTTGGGTAGTGTGGCTATTGCAGTGGAAAATATTCATTCCATGGTGTTTTCTAAAGAAAAAACATTTTTTATCAAATTGGACATGGAGAAAACTTATGACAAGGTCAAATGGTCTTCTTTGTGGAAAGTGCTTGGTGCATTCAATTTTGTTGAGTGGGTTTCATGGGTGATGAGTTGCATCATGCCACTTCCTTTTATGTGCTTGTTAATGGGGAGCCTTCCACCCTATTTGGGGCTTCTAGAGGGCTTTGTCAAGGGGATCCTTCATCCCCTTATTTGTTTATTATATGTTGGTTGAGGGTTTAGGGAGACATATTAAGATTTATGTTAATCTAGGTTAGACCCAAGGGTGGAATTGGGGTAATGGCCTACCTCCCTAGTCACACCTATAATTTTTTGATGATACCACTCCGATGGGAATGACCAAAGTTAGAGAGGCTATTAATTTCTACAAAGTGTTGGATATCTACCTTGTTGCTTCAGGACAATAGATCAATGAAGGTAAATCTTCCATATTCTTTTTTAACACTCTTGTGATTATTCAACGAAGGATTGCTTGTATCTTGAGGTTTCAGATTGGGAAATTCCATTTGACCTATCTTGGCATTCCTCTCTCTAATGGTACCCTTCCCAGATGCTCTTGGAAAAGTATTTTACACAAGTTTCATGTGAAAGTGAATCATTCTAGACCCACAAGTGGTTATCATTTGCAAGTTAGTTGTTGCTTCTTAAGTATGTGTTGCAAGATCTTCCCAATTATAGGTGTATGCTTCAGGTGGCCCCCTAAGATTTATTAAAGATTTGGACTCTCTAGCTTGGAAATTTTTATGGGCTGGTAGTTTGGAGTTCTTGAAGTAGATTCTAGTGAAGTGGGAGATTGTTTGTAGACCAAAATAGTTTAGAGGCCTTGAATTGTGGCAAGATATTTTTACGAGTTTAGCTTTATCAGCCAAGCTATATTGGAGATGGTGTACTGAACAAGATCATGTTTGGGCCAAGATTCTTTCTAATAAATACCTAAAGGGGGTGGCAAAGGAGAAAGTCCCTCAGTTTTTGCTTCCGATAAGGGTTTTGTGATTTGGGAAACTTAAAAAGGGTGCCAAATTTATTAAGGATGACTTATTCTTGATTTGTAACAGGGGTTCTAATTCCCTCTTTTGGCATGATTCTTGAGACATTTTTTCACCTATCATGTCTAAGTATCCTAATCTGTAGGATCTTTTTCACTACTTTTTGGAGGTTGGGTAGTCTCGAGTGGAGGACTTCAAATCTACCCAATTTTGTGGGCATGTGGAAGTTTCTAGATGGAATGACCCTATTGTGTGGACTATTGGGGGACTGGAAGAGGATTTCTTTGAGCTTATGAATATTCTTGATGGAAGAATTTGTGTAGCTCAACTAGGGAGAGAGATATTTTTTCTTAGATCTATGATCTTAGGGGAGTTTATATGATGGCTAGTGGTTACCAGGAGTTGATTTCTCAAAATTATGGGGGGAAAGAAGTCCTATGGTGGAAAAATGTCTGGAACAATTTTTCTTGGCCCAAGTGTAATTATTTCTTGTGGACTCTTTCCTAGAATAGATGCTTGACTTGGGATAATCTTTTAAAGTGAGGTTTTCAGGGTCCATTTGTTTGTGTTCTCTTTGGCTTCTATGAGGAGGACTCATCTAATATGTTCTTTCACTATCCTTTTTCTAAGATAATTTGACACATTTGTTGGGGTATTTGGAAAAATCCTTGTGTGCATGCCTCTTCTTTGATTAAATTTTGGAGTAGTCTGGGGAGACCCCCAACACAGGCTTCTTTTCTCTATATTTTTTAGAATATCGATCCAAATTTTATCCTCTAGTAGATTTGGCTTGAGAGGAATCATAGGATCTTCTATGGAAGTAAGTTGATGAGTCAATAGGTTTGACAGAGAGTTGTTTGCATGATTTAGGAGACTGTGGAGGCTAAATGTGAAGTGTCATTCCCTTTGGAGAAGGGAGACAAAGAGATTGCAAATAGCTTGGGTCTTCATGGGAAGGTTTTTATCTCTTTTTGTGTGAGAAGGGGTCATCATATCAAAAAGAAGGTTTAGAAGGATGATAGTTGGTCCGCCCCTCTTGAGAATGTTTTAAAAATTAATAATGATGGCTCTTCTCAAGGTAATCCTAGACTTGCTAGGATTGGTGGAATTGGTAGGGATAGCTCTAGTAAGGCCATTTTTTTTTCTTGCATAAGTGGAAATAAACTAATAACTTCATGGAAGTTTTAACGATTCTTGTGGCTATTGAGAGAACTTGTGCTCTTAGTTGGTGTAAGATCATATGTAAATATGATTCCCAATTCATTGAGAATTTTCTAAATGAGAAAAAGTTGGAGAGGTTTATTAGCATTTGGCTTTAGTTGTTAGGCATTATTTTTGTATGAGCTCTAGGCTTGAACCCATTTCCTTTACTTACATCCCACATGAGTGGAACAAGGTAGCTGATTGTTTGGCTAAATGGGCTTCAGAGCATGCTGATGGTTGGAAAGTTGAAGGCTAGGAGCAGTTACCCCAAGATTATTTTCAAAAGTTAGAGAGGCTTATTTTGGAGGACATGTGTTAGAATTGGCTATGGAGATAGCCTACCAAGATCTAGAGGCCAAATGGAAAGCAAAAAGAGAGAATATGAATATGACAAGAATAAACTATATTCTTATCAATTATGCAAATATGATTCAATTGATGTACAATGTATGAGAGACCCCTTGGTTATATAGCCAAGGTGAGACATAAGATGTCATAAGATTATGACAAGTTTCTTAATCATATGACATGAGACAACTTATCACAACTACCTAGGTCACATGTGATACAAGTCAAAATATAAGATAACAACTAATGACAACTAACACCTAGAAATATTCCTTGGACCTAAGTAAATTTAGCATGTAAATAAGACCCCTAAGTATCCTAGTTATGAATTAACTAGGTACAAGACTTTATTTACACAAACACCCCCTTAAGTGCAACTTAGGGAATAGCAGATTATTATACAAATGACACAAAGATGCAAGGATGGGTCCTAGCTACGAGGCTATGTTAGGTACCCATTTACAAATGTGAATGAAACCTCTCACAAATGAAAAAAAGGAGAAAACCTAGTGGGACAAAACTCTCCCCAAAAGAGAGATGAAAGATACCAAAAAGAAATGCTCTCAATGATGCATGAGAAGTCCAAAACCCCATGTGATGAGAAAGACCTGGGCCCATAAGAGAGAAGAAGAAGAGAGACAATGCAGCCCCCCTCAATGGTGAGTCTCTTGCAATGATGGTAGAAGCTCAACATTGAATGTTGAAGATGATCCAAAAGTGTCGAACAACGTTCCTCCCCTTAAGCAGAAATAAAACCATGAATGTATGAAGGATGTCAAGAAGATGCATGGTGTATAATGTCTCTAAAGCATACTCAAGTTTCTCCATGTCAATGTTGAAAGCCTCCTCCAAATGTTGTCCAAAAGCATCCACACTCACGTCAAACTACAAAGAATGATCATGTAGAGATCAAATAAGAGGATTAAAGTGGTCCCTTTCAATAACTAAAGAAGGATATTCTCCATCAAAGATAAGATGAATTTCATCAATGATGTCTCCCAAATTTGCAATATGAGACTCAACAAACAAGTCTGAAATACCTATCAAGAATCCATACAAGGTAGCCATATTTGAAAGACAATCATCAATAACTACAACAAAAGATGGAGGAGATGAAATGAATGGCTAAAGAACTGTATCTGATGTGAGTACTCCCAAGTTCAAGAAGCCAAATGTATCCTCAAAATCATGGTTCACACTAGAAGTGTGATCAACAATTGAAGGAACAATGTTGTCATCAGAATAAAAATCTGCAAAGGTATACAACTGAGATTAATGATCAATCATTCTAGTAGCAATGATCTCTCTACTCTCCAAGTCTCAAATGATGACTGAATCATCAAGTGTGAACTCCACAGTTCTCCCATCTCCACGATGTGTAATCTAATATATGGAAATAAGATTATTCATCAAATGAGAAACACACAAAACATCCTAGAAAGTGTTGTCCACAAAACTAATATACCCCTTCCGAATTACACTCATGTATGTATTGTTTCCCATCAAGATAGGAGACATAGTACAAGGCTCAAAAGAAGATAATATAGACTACAAAGATTCCATATGATGAGATTCTCCTAAATCTAGAAGCCATCTCCCTGATCCATGACCTAGAAAAGCACATCCTGATGTAGAAGCCAAACAAACATGACCTTTGTCCTTTTTAGACTATTTTGGAGAAGGAGGAGGAGGAGGTGATTCAAACATTCTAGAAGGTAAATCAATGTGATTATTTTTGAGAAGATGTTTCAACTCATCAATATCCTTCTTATAACAATAGTGTTCTTCATGTCCATACTTCTAGTAATACGCATAAGTAGGCCTCTCCTTCTTAGATGATTCCCCTTTAGAAGAGGGTTTGTTCATTGCTTGATCTAAATGTTGATTATTCTTTGCTTTCTTTTGTTTCTTATCTAATTTTGATTCTTTGACCTGACTAACAAACATTTCCTAAGATTTAGAAGTCTTGATGAGACCCATTAAGATAACCTTTTGTTCCTTATGTATCAACATCTTAGAAAATCCAAATGAAGGTGTCGTATATGCAGACCCTATAGTCAATCTATGTGTATGAAAGCTAGAAACAAAATAAGAATAATTAGGACCAAGTTTGGTTATTTTATTGTAGACCAACTGAATGTCCTTCATATCAATTCCACATGTTTTGCATTGCTCTCTTAGACCATTAACCTTAGTGATGTAGTCTTGGATGTTGTCAAAGTTCTTAGGATCAAGGCTCATCAGTTCATTATCAATTTGATAGCCTCTACTTCATCTATAGTACCATTCAATGTTTTCAATTTGTACCAAGCTTCATGATAATTTTTACATGATTCAATTTGAAACAACAAATCTTGAGAAACTAGTCTACAAAGACATCCAAGAGCTTTGGTATGTCCAATCATCCATTTTATCTTTTTATCTGAATCTATAGTCTTAGGTACCTTATTTTCAACATATAGAGAGTGACCTTCAATCATTAGAATACTCCATTTATTTTGATGTCACGTTGAATAATTATATGATGAGAGAATAGGAACCTTAGAATGATCCATGAAAACATGAGAGAACAAGTAAACATATTAAAATAATGCACCAAGATACCCTTCTAAATCACTCAATCAAGAAACCCTCCAAGAAATTTCTAATTTGTGGCACTTTATAATTAGTGCATTTACAGATGCCACTTGCCAAAATAGTGAAGTGGACTTGATCTTGGTACATATAAATGCCAAAATGAGGCCACAAAACCAAGTATAATTTTTGGTATAAAATGAGATCAATTTGATCATACCACTAAAAATTACACAAAAAAATATGCTCTTTAAAAAAAACAGCACCCAAAAATGTTACCATAGGAGCAATATATGAGCTCTTGAAGTTCCCAAAATGAGGATGAAGCATCAAAACCTATGAGAATCTGAAATTTATGGAAAAACTAGACACCAAAACCAAAAAACAATTGCACAACTACGAAGAGCATGAGAAATTAACCCAAAAAAAAAAAAAATTGCTTGCAAAAAGGAGTCAAAATGACCGAGTTATGGGCCTCTCAAGTTCACTTGCAAAATCAAAAGGCTCATCCATGAAGGGGGAAAATTTTTTCAAATGAGCACTAACGTGGTGCTAACTTCAGCATTTCATGATGTTAAAAATGATGGCCGTATACCTGTCAAAAAAGAATATGCCCCTAACTATGGAATATTCTACATCTAGAATCAAATCTTTGCTAGAATATTCTCTTTGACCTGCGTTTTATTTTGAGAGAATCTTTGCTTCTTACTACTAATCCATAAAATAGTTCCAAATACAACATTGGAATCTTTTTTTATTATTCTCTTTGGCCTCAATGGATGAAAGAGAAATAACAATTTGTTTCTTACTAATCAATGAAATAGGTCATGTGTCGTAGAAAAAAGTACCCTTTGCTTGACATGAGATTAATTCATGATAAATGGACTTAATGAGGCCTTGATTCAAGTGTTGTGAGGCATTTTATGCATCCACACTACGTCTTGGACCCTTGAAAACTAAATAAAATGCACTTAATGACTTCTTGTGAAGGTGTTGTGAAGTGTTGTAAAACATTTCTACATTCTTCTAGACTCTATTAATTACAATTCACCTAAAAATCACCTTTTTATTCATCAACAAGTCCTATTTTGAAGTTTTGTAAAGTCTTGTAACAAGCTTTCACGCTTTTCTAGGAACATCTTCACTATTTATCCCTTTCTCATGCTTTATTTGGCCCCTTTTATGCTCTTGTATGCTTGATTAAGTGTATTTTTGAGTACTATCTTGATAAACAATGTTAAATACAACATATTTCCTGACACTTGTTTTTAGGTCCTAGGTGGGACCCATTCGCCATCGGTGGAGAATGAGTCCCCCTTGGCCCCAAATTCAAAATATTTTAAATTTCCTTTCAGGATTTTATTCAAAATCACTTGATGTCGCCCTGTGATGAGGTATGAACGGGTTACTAAGGCACAAGTGTGTATAAATAAGTGTTTTTATCCTCATTTTTACATCTTCTATCATCTTCTACATTCATCTAATTTATTCTTCATTATTCACCAATCTTCCATCTCAAGCCAGGCAACTTAGGGTTTTATCATTTCAAAGCATTAAGAGATCAATTTTTAGACATTCAAGGGAAGATTATTCATGTTACGTTGCAAAATTTCAAGATCAATCATCATGTAAAGGTAATCCATTCCATTATTGCATGTTTCATTCCTTTCTTTCATCATTTTGGTTTAATACCTAAAAGGGGTTTGACCAAGGAAAACCCCCATGCCCTAACAATCAACATTTCTTCTTTTCTTCTTGTGTTTGTAGATTTAGGTCTCTTGAAAGCTTGGAAATCATTGAAGATCAAGTTGTAAAGTTATTCAAGTCCTCCTCATCATTCAATTCAAAGAATCAACAAAAAGTCATTTTAATTCAGACCCGATTCCAACAATTTCAGAAGGGGATGCCTGTAGAGAGTAGAAGTACAGATCCAGCTCCACATAATCTACTCCTGAATTTGAAAATTCCTATAGGTGGAATAATTCTCCACCCATGGCTAATGAGTCCCACCTATAGGCCTGAAAACTGATTTTCTCATCATTCAACTCTCAGCAGTCAGAAACCTTTTTCTAAAATTTTTCACCAGAAGTAGGACTGATTCGCCATGCATGGAAAATCAGTCCTACTGGCCATTAACATTGACTTTTGGAGGATTCCAGAACCTTCCAGCAACAATAATTTGCCTCTAGGTGCACTCTGATCAATCTCATCAAATTTTTTTTTCATTTGTTTAAGTTTCTGGTTCATATTTGCAATCAACATTGTGTTTTCTAGCATCTTGCATTAGATTAGTTTACATTCATTTATTTTAATTTGTAAGCATTCAAACACATCTACACACACTTCACATTAGTATCCCATTCATCCTTACATTAATCTTAAGTGAAACACAGTGAATTTTTGGACCCATCTTTCTCCTTTTACGTGAAAAATCCTAGAAGCAATAGAAAGAAAGTAGGTCCCAAAAATATATGTTTTAGGTCCAAATCGAACATGAAAAACATATCCTATAGTTGACATTATGTCATCAATAGATCTAATATTCGATTTGACATATCCTTACAAGAATATTTGAGAGTTATTCTTGTATTTCAAACCATAATCAAGTTTACCTCAAGCATATCTCAATACATTCTTAGCTGCAACCCAATGACATTGCTTTGGCTCCTGCATAAATCTAGAAAGATAGTTGATAGGAAAGCATAAATCTAGTCTAGTATAAGTAAAGTAAATAAGACTCCCAACAAGCTACTAGTAGAGATTTGCATCTACTTGAGGTGAATCCTAGAATCGAGAAAGTTGCAAACCTTTCTCCATTGGAGTGGACTCAAGTTTACAATTGGAAATTCCAAACTTTCCAAGTGTGTCTTGGTATATTTCATCTATGAGATAAAAATATGATGCTTCATTTGCCATATCTCCAAGCTAAGAAAATAGTGAAGTAGCCCCAAGTTTGTCATGTCGAAGGATTTCTTCATATCATTATTTACATCATCAATGATATTTTCTGAGCTTCTTATGATCATAGGACCATCTACATACAAAAAAAGAATGACAATATCTATACCAACCTTCTTAATATACAAATTTGGATATGAGGGTATATGAGTCAAACCATGCTACAAGAGGTGACTATCTATTGTTATATACCATACCCTAGGGGATTGTTTAAGACCATACAATGACTTAATGAGATGACATACCTTGTGAGAATAATTATCATTGATGAAGCCTTATGGTTGGGTCATACATACTTCTTCTAGATCACCATTTAGGAAATAACTCTTGATGTTCATCTGATGAAGCTTCCATCCTTTCTATACTCCTAGTGCACAAAAGACTTTGATTGTTTTGAGCTTTATGATGGGTGCTAAGGTATCCTGATAATCAATGCCCTCCTGTTGAACATATCCCTTTGCAACAAGTCATTCTTTATATTTGTTGATGGATCCATCTACCTTGTATTTTTTTTTGAAAACCCATTTGCAACCTATGGATTTCTTTCCTATCTGGTAGATTGACAAGTCACCATGTCCAATTTTTTATCAGAGAATCATACTCAATATACATGGCCTTCTTCCATTTTGGTTGACTTAGGGCATCTTGAAGTGTATTAGGTTTAGTGTTATCAACAACTAAACTCCTCAATGAAATATTCACCTCATTTCTTGCCTATTTTCTTGTTCTAACTATTGATGAGATATTTGGAAGAGAATCTAGATGGGAGTACCTGATGGTGCTTCAAAACCATTTCAACATTGATGTTACCACTATTTTGAGGAATAATTTTCCAAAGGGCTAAGATAAAAAAAAAACTCTCCTTGTAGCTCATCTTCTTTCTAAGAGGAACTTTCATTCTCATCATCTAACTATGAGAGAAATATATGAGAGGTGGTTGAATCTTTCTTATGTGTCAAGAATTCAAATGATGACTCATCACATACCATGTATCGAATCTCATAAATATTGTCTCAGGATCCATGAGACAATAAGCTTTTGAAGAAGTATTGTACCTAAAAAAAATGCACTAGAGTTTCTTGGGATCAGGGTGTGTGCAAGAAGTTGAGTCCACCTTTTTCCCAAAAAGTGGAAGTGATTTCTATGATTTTCAGAATTTATCTCATTTGGCCTAAAGATTTATAGAATTTAAAGATTAAATCTTTAAAAAAAATCAATAATATGAAATGTAGTACTCTGATTCTAGTTTCCAAATATGTAATTTATTTTAATACCTAGATGATACAAAATGATTTTCAATAGGCATGTCTAAAACCACAATTTAAAGTCACTTTTTTTTACCATACTATGCATGTGTACATCATCCATATTTTGACCTAAAGAATTGTATTTTCTAAATCCTTTTGGGAAAAGATCTGTAACACACTGAGGAATGTGCACACTATTTTTTGTAAAAAAATTTAATATTTTTGTGTTAATTTTTTATTGGCCATAATTGTTGCTTTAAATATTCCTCATGTATATCACACATAAGATGACCTAAACCTATCATTTTCTGATTTTTTTTTTCAAATTGAAAAGAATTGTCTGAAGAATGTGCACATATAATTTGCTTTTCAAAAAATTATTTTAATAAAAAGTTATTAAAATACTAAAAAGCCCTAATATTTCAAGTTTATGTACGAGTTTCATCAAAAACTATTTGAAAAATAGAAAAAATAATCCAATTGTAAAATAAATTACATATTTGGAATCTACACAATCCCATCTATAATGAGTTTTAATTTCATCAAAAAATTCTGCAAAAAACGTCTTCAAACATATGTCCAAAGTCACTCTTTTCTAGTGACATTGACATGACCTTCAAGTTGCAAGTCAAAGTAGGTCAAAAGCTAAGCTTAGGGTCCCCAGGCCTTTTTTTGACCCAAAACCCATAGCAAAAACCGAGCTGAAATTTGAATTTTTTAGAAACGAGATCTCGTTCTAGATCTCATTTCTAAACAAGGTCCCTTTTGTTTTGTTTTTTTTAATTTTAAGCCTTTATGAAATAGGATCCCATTTTTGGCTTAGGGTCCCGAAGCAAAACAAGATCCCATTTTTTTTTCCTAATTTCGATTTTTTGGCTAAGTCTGAAACTTTCGTGAGAAATGGACTCATCTTCTTGCTTTTACCCATCAATATTCTTCCTCTTATTAGCTGGGGCATGCATATATTCAGTATAACCAAATACTCTAAGATGAGAGATTGAAGGCCTATAACCATTCCATACCTCTTACGATGTCTTGTTTTGCAATATCTTTGTAGGATCCCTATTAAGAAGATACACAACTATTTGGACTACCTTTTCCCAAAATCGATCCCCCAACTAAGTTGAGGAAATCATGCATTGAGCCATCTCCATGATAGTCCAACTATGACACTTTCTAATGCCATTTTGTTGGGGTGTATGGGGGCTAGTCAAGTTTTATTTGATGTTACGACACTTTATAAATGTCAGGAACTCCTTTGATGTGAATCCCCCCTTCTATCTAAGTAGAGGGGAATAAGAGATTCACTTGTCACCCATAAATCTCGCTAGTATAAGTCCTAAAAGTGTGCAAAGGAATTACTCTTCTTCATGAGAAAGAACACCCAGGTATTACAAGAGAAGTCATCCACAAATAGTCTAAATTACTTGTATCCTTGAAAGGAAGCAGGCAAGAGTCCACACAGATCGATATACACAAGCTCAAGATGGGAATTAGCATGGAAGGTACTCAACTCGAATGGATCTCAATGTTTTCCTACAAGACATTTAGGACATATAGATAAATAATGGGAAATATGAGTATTTCGTCTTACCATCTCCTTAGAGTTGGTAGAGGGATCCAGTTGAAAGGTTCCCATATCGGTAAAGCCAAAGAACAATATATTCATTTGTAGAGGCAAATAAAGTAAATGTCGATGATGAGATTTCATCTAGTGCAAATAAATGATCCCTCACAAAAGCTCTACCAATTATCATACCTTCTCTAGAGATCAAATAGAATTTGATTCCTTCCTTGACCTAAAACTCCACCTTTATATTGTGATCCAAAAGCTAATTAGAATACAAGAGATTTGTTGTCAAATCTAGAACATAGAGCACTTTCATGAGGGAACAACTTCTCATCCTACTTAAGGAATGGTGATATTTCTAATTATTTCTACAACATACTCCTTATTTTCTACAATTTGACCTTAACCTCTAGTGGGTTGATCATTTAGTATATCAAAGAGCTCTCTATTTCCTATCATATTAGAGTCAATCAATCAAATAATCCCTCGAGGGCTTCAAGGTTTGGGAAACAAGAAAAAAAAATTGATTAATACTAAAATTAGTTGTATCTAGTAAGTGATCATCAGGTGCATCATCTTTTTGGGCTGTGACATGTCCTTTGTGCTTCCATTGGCAAGGATATCATTTTGAGTGAGAATCATCTCCACCAAATGTACAATCTTGACTAGAATTTCCTTGAGCCAAGTCTTTATACCAACAATGACTAGTGTTATGTGTGTGGTTACTATAGATGAAACACCATCGATTTTCCTTTTGAGGCTTATGTTGTTGTGGTGGCTTCTATGATTTATTTTGTGATTGTCCCTTTCAAAAAATTTAACCATGTTGTTGTCTCAAGAGCAACGCTTTGTCTTCAAACACATCTTACACTAGTTGGATGGCTTCTTCCTGTTGGAGAAAATTCACCAGTTCTTTAAATGAGACCTTCTTCTTTGGGTCAGTGCATGAATATGGGTAGCCAATTTGTGGCCAATTTACTTTTTCATCCCGAAATAATGAAAACACGAGCGTGTTATAGTAAAATGCGCTCGCATTATGGCTTGGTAATGAATGAGCCTAGGATCATTCATTACCAATCCATAACACGAGCGCATTATAATTCACTCACGTTATGGTTTAAATTTCAAAAAACATGCTCATTTTGAGTTCAAAAAA